>ML832229.1:0-53190 GCA_009831015.1 Picea engelmannii | reverse complement strand
ACCTACATGCATCTAGAAACCAAGGAGGATTCCTAGAAGCATCTTCCACTGATCCTTCTCACCAGGAACAACTGGACACATCTCAAGAAGCAGACTAAGAGTCCTAGTCTGAGGTGGAGGTAAATAAACCATGTGTAGTTCCCTTCTTGATTAATGTTGATGAATATTTTTAAATCCTTGAACATCATGCTTCTTGCATCGGCTTAAAGTTGATGATAAAAATGGGATACAAAGGAGGATGCCTTGGAACTAATGGCCAAGGTATTGTGGATCCGAGGAAGTGGTTTGGCCTCGATATGCCAAGATAGGCTATGTCCCAAAGGATGTTGGAGAAATCTCTAAAACCATTCAGGAAGAATACCCCAGGATAAGCACTGAGACTCCAGAGGTCAATAGTTCATCAGGAGATGAAATGGATTCAGTGCAGATCGAGAGCACAACTTCTCATGATCGAGGATTTGAGACATCTCCAGGGAGAGATGAGCATCACAATGACATAGTTGAGACCAACTCTTTTTTCTAGTCTAACTCCAGAGGAAACTCACTGAGGTATAAGAAATCTCAAAACTCTAAAATGCCATTTGATTATAAGCATGTTAATAATATAAAACAGAGCATGTGGCATCAAAGACCATGCACTTTTTGTGGATTGAATAACCACGTAGTATCCCAGTGTTGGAAGAGAAAATCCTTGTGCAGGAAGGTTATGGAAACTAGGAGAAAGACAAGGATAGAATATTACTTTCCACACACAGAAAATAACAGGGGAAATGCACCTCTAAAGGATAAAGGCTATTGCAACCATTGTAGAAGATATGGGAATCATGAGGCCACTTGTTGGGCCTTACATCCAGATCTACTTCCAAAGAGGAACAAGAATACCAGGCAAACACGTCCGAGGGAGACAACTAGTCAGGCAGTGCTGCAAGGAAATCTGCCACCAGAAGGAAACCAACTACCAGAGAAAGGACATCTTGGTAAATAGGACATGTTCGGCATAATGACTGAACGAATGGGGAAAATCCTTGAGTTAGTAGAGAGTGGCCATATTTGTAAATCATATGTTCCGTTTCAGACCCCATAGAAGGGTATTATGTAAAAGTGATAATTGTTAATATCACTCCTTTTCTGGCACATGTTGATATTTTTAGGCCTTGTGAGGTAGTTTGGGTACGGGGTTCTTATTCTAAGTCCAAAGGACATGAAACTTATAAATTAAAGAATTTTGGGGACAAAAATTCCTTTCAGTTGGGAGGTGTGATCCAGATGGATCTAGGGAACATCACATAAGTTTTAGAAGTGTCCCAAGAGGCTTAGAATGGCCTCAACAGGCAGAGAAAGGGAAAACTTCAAAGTTCCCAAAAATCAGTGAAAATGACATGATCACGAAGAGCGCGTATTTCCAACGACACAAACGACTCATCAAACAGAGTTATGAATTGAAAGATACTCGCGGTCAAAGTTTGGTCAACCCAACCTAGTCAGCAGGGGATGAGTGAACATCCGTATTACTGATGTCATCATCCGTACAAATGACATCACCATCCGCAAAATACACATGGCAGGAGAAGAAAGTCAACACGTGTCATGTTGATGTCAGCATGATGACATGGCAACACCAGAGGTTGCCACGTGTCACCCAATTTTGGCATTTTCGGGCTGATCCGTGGACCAATCGGATCATACCACGTGGCAGTCTGTACAGTGATGTGGAAGTACGTACAATGATGTGGCAGTCCATATAGTGACGTGGTAGTCCGTATAGTGGCATGGCAGGCTGATGTGGCATCCGTACAGACACGTGGTAGGTAACTCTATAGTCCGTACAGACACATGGCTTCCTCCAAAAGTGCCACATGGCAGTGTATGACTAGACCAACAGGGCAATGACGTCATGCCCACATGGAAACATGACTGGGAATCCAGGTGGACCAATCCAAGGATGCCATGTGACCCAATCAGAGGGCACCACATGGCACCCCCGAAATACCCAAGGAGGGCCCGTGACCGAAAAATAAAAAAAATATAAAAACGGATCGCCACCAAATATGGCGGAGGTCCCGCCATATCTGGCACAACCGCCATGTATATAATCCTTCCATCCAAATGTAGCGAAGGTTATAACCAATGACCCAAAAGAGAGGCCCGCGAGTTTGACCTTGGGACCTCCCCCACACATAATGCCTTAACTTTAGTGCCGACCACCAACTCGCCTAACGGACCCGTTGGTAGATTCGTCCGCCCTGTTACTATTTAAGCCAGGTTTCCGCCCAACCAAGGAAGGAGGAGAATGCTAGTCCGCCCAGGTATGTACCAGGCATGAATTCCAATGCAAAATGTTGTGCATTAAATGCAGGGTTGCATGCAAATCGAGACAAAAGTCCAGAGGAGGCGTGAAGGTGCCTGTGTCCAATGGAGACGATTTGGCAGTCATTTTTATGTAATTCGGCAACGCGAATCCAATGGAGAGGTCTGTTTTTGCAGCAGAGCTTCAGATCAACAAGATAATTTCTGGAGAAGCTAATGTAAGCATGTTTTTCATTATGTTGTTTTGTCATTAAATGTTGCAGCATAACATGCGTGTTACAGGTCTGAAGGAGCATGGAGAGGCTGCAACAAGGTAGCAAGATCAACTTATTCCTTCCGTATTTTCTTTTCCTCTCTTCTTCCACATAAAACCAATCAATTACATGTGACAGATAAATTGTGGCACTTGCATGATAAGCGGCCCATGAAGCGGTTCTAAATCTCGTAGTTTCAGGATCTTTGTATGGGCTGCATATATACTTGGATCTGAGCATAATATCTAAGGCACTTTATGGCTCTATGATGATGGAGGTCATATTTTATTCTTCCTCTTTTATGTATTGAGTATATGGGAATGATGTCCTTGTCAGAATCATGGATGCCTCATGAGCATGAGAACTTGTGAGGCTTGTAAACATTCCTGATCACATTCCGATATCTTGTTGTCGTCATCGAAAAGGGACTTTGGCCTTACAACTTGTAAAGGAGAGACACCATTACAACAAGGAGAATAAAGCGGTCAAGCTTTGGGAGCATGACCCGAAGATATAGCCCACATCGGGTGAACTCCGTTATCAAGGGAAGTGTCATATTCATTATGTGTATTATGTTCTTATGTTGCCTTTCCATGAATTTTCGCACATAGGATATTAAATGCAAGTGTGACACATAACACATAAGGAAACTAAAGAGGTTTTCATTCACTCCAGATTCAATCTTATAAAGACTTTAACTATAACTTTAATTCCAAATTGCTCAAGTAAAACGATCTATAGCTGACCCTTTGAAGGAGTGACATAATCAATCAATTATTGGAAACTAATCACCCCAGGTTCAGATCAATGCATTGTGTGTTCTATTCTCTCCTGATACCACTCTTGGTGAGTAAATGTTTTGTGTCCCATCTCTTCTACTGCTCTCTCATCTCCTCCTTATCTTTCTCTCTCTTCTTACTCTCCTAGTGATGTTTTTCACCTTTGGCCTCTTCCTCTATCAATCCTTGGGACTCCTGTGGCTTCTGTCAGAAGCAACCTTCGGTCAGGGATCCAGATTTTGAAGGGGAAATCCAAGGATGTACTTCTATCATATTTTCAGTTGACCCTTTCCTCTTAAAGGGATAAGATCTGTTAGCAATATTAACTGCCTCATCCACCAATCCCATCTTCCATAATTGGTCACATGGCTCCATGAAAGTTCGAGTACGTTGACAGGTGTGCCTTTATGTTTACAAGTAGAAGCTAGCTTGCTGAACAAGTTTCCTATTTTCCTCACTGAAACATCTTAGCTCCACCTCATCAGTCCACTTCATCAATTACACATGTGATATCATGGCTAGTACTTTCAAGGATTTCCCCTCTCATTCACCTGCCTCATGTTTTCATTAATCAAAACACAATTACATGCTTCATAATCACACCCTACAAAGTCTTAAGCATAATTATAGTTATGGGGGAAAACAAACTATTGCATCTTCTCACCCCAAACACTATCGAGAATATGGTGTATATTCTCAAGGGGTTTTCAATAAAATAGTATTGTCTAGAACAATAAATTTTAATGACTCCTATTTAAGAGAACGGGGGAACCAACACCTTCCTAGATAGGAAAAAGGCCATCCTAGATGCGTGTCCACCTTCCTAGGGTAATATTTTTCCTAATTGGGCAAGATATTTAATCACAATGTTGTTTGTATTCTTGGATGGGGATGATGATAAGTTGGTATAGGCTTTTAAATAACATCAGTAGGATACATCAGGAAAAGAGGCCCTACATCATGTTTATATATTCAAACTTTATTGCAGAGGCTATTCATGGTCAACTCTTCGAGTTCTCCACCTCCAATTTTTTCAAAACTACCAAGTTATACCTAATATACTTAATCTTGTTTCATTAAGCCTATATTTTTGGATGATTGTATTTTTGGACGATTGGAGTTGAAGATGCAACATGCCAATGGTAGCCCAACTCCTATAACATAATGAACTCTTTTGTTAAGTTGCATACTAAAATTGTTGGATTCAACGATTATTTGGGTGAATTCATGTATGGTTGGTATTTCACTATTTTTGAACATTGTCCACCTAGGATGTTTGTTGAATCTATGGAGTTGTTATAGATCGATTTAGAGACAAATGTTGGGGATTGGGACTACTTTGAGAATTGTACCATTATAAGAATTTATGGAGCAGGTTTTGAAACCCTACAAGTTTCTTGTGCTATTAACTCCAATGATATTTGTATTGGAGTACATTACACAAATGGACTACATAGATGACATTAATTTTTTGGAAGGTTCCATACAACCTATTTTCACCTCCTTTTAGTGGTACAAATTACATGTTTTCAAATAAGGGGAAATTATCTGAAGGTGATCTGAAGAAACAAAGATTCTAATATTTTTTTTTAAGCAAGATGTTTGGAATTATGAACCATATGATGTTATTATTATTAATAAGACAAGTTGCGTAGGATGGTAGCCATCCTCAAGTATAGATAATTCAATATGAAAAGGATAAATATATGGTCCTTGCTTATTTGAATTTATATAGGAAGCATAGGGATCATGTTCTAAACCTCAAGGATAAAATGCTCACATTTCCCTCATAAAAAAAAACATCAATTGATTGATGAAGGTTGGAATATTGATACGAGGGGGATGTGATGGTTAATGAGAAAATTCTTGGGAAAAGTGCCTAGAAAAATAGATATTTTGTATTGGATGATCATTTTTTGAATTATATGACCAGGAGCATGGAGAAGATGAATATGATGATGTTTCTTTGAACTCTATCTTCGATGAAGAGGAAATTTAGGAAAACACAACGTTGCAGCTCATTTTGTTTCAATGGAGAATTTTGACTAAAACAAGACATAAGGATCAGGTTATACTATAGTAGAAAAAATGGGTTACAAAAATTATGGTGGCCTAGGAAGTCAAGAGGAAGGTCTTTGGATACAAGTAGATTCTCTAAAGTTCCCTTCAGGGTAGGAACAAGACATATGGATCAGGTTATACTATAGTATAAAAAATGGGTTACAAAAATTATGGTGGCTTAGGAAGTCAAGACTAAGGTCTTTGGATACAAGTAGATTCCTTAAAGTTCTCTTCAGGGTAGGGAATTGGCGTAAATTATTGTTTTTTCAAGTAAATCTAAGTGTGGGTCTGTTATCCCCAATTTATAGGGATAACTAAGGAGATGATGTCTCAAGGCCCTCAGGTTGCAGACATGGAATACCGAGAGATAGATGACTGAAAATGTCCACATACACATACATAGACCCACTTCACCACCATACATCCTTGGTTCGTCGTGATTGTGTTCACCACATCAACTTTCTTTGAGACGATAATGGGTATTTCTCCATGAGGTATAAGTCAGGACCTTGTTTAATAGACATTTTGAAGGAACACGCCTAGATTGGGCCTTCATTGGGGCATGAAGCCCACTGGTTGGATGTCATAGCCCAGACCTTGGGGAAAGACAAAGGATGCAATTTTTTTCTTTGGAGGCAAAGGAAGACACCTTGGAGGACCTCACCTAGCCCTTACAAGCCCAACGACTTTCCTTTGGAGGCTAAAACACTACATCTTGGGGCTTGATGCCTTGTTTGGGGGTAGGGTTTGGTGGTGACGATGATGTTTTGATGGACACTTGGCACCTTTGGATGAGGATCATTTGCATCATGGAGAGGATCCTAGTGCATGAAGATGAAGCCTTAGGAGGCACAACAACTTCCTCCTTTTTTCTCAATGACTTGCTAAAGTTCCAAGATGTCACCCTAGAAGGGGTTGACATCACCTTTTAGGGTTTCTTTATGTGCAAATTTTAAATTAATTTGTAAACGGGAAAAATAAATGGGAATGGTTCCCTTATTTTGTGGTTTACCCTAACTAAATGTGAACACACACTTTTTATAGGTTTTGTATAAATAAGGATCAAAATTATTTCATTTTTATCATAACTCTCTCATGTGAGAAGAACTACTTGGCTGAAATTTTCACCCCTCTTGGGAAATTTACATCTCTCTCTCTCTTATGCTATGGTTTATACTTATCTTGTGGAAAAAAGTGGTGCGCTACCCTTCTTGGAAGCTTGTTCTTGCATGTTGATGATATTTTCTTGGTAAACAAGGGTTTGTCTAGCATTTCTCTTGAAATTGGTAAGAAAAAATTGTATATTGTTAGTTCTTCTTTCTTGTTTCATGGTTGTTCTTGGGTAGATCCTTGGAGGAATAAATGGGCTTATACCCTCCACCAAATTATCATTATTGTTGATTGGATAAGCTTATGCAAAGGTTTTTAGGAGGAGTAAAAGGGCTTACACCCTCCTAGATTTACCTTGTTAGGGTTACTTGTGCAAGGGAGTAAAAGTGCTTACACCCCCTGAGAAGTAGTAGACTTAACCTAATACAAGAAGACTCCATAACCCATTTTGGCAAGGCAATAATCTAATTTTTCATTGGAGATATAAATTACTTGCATTGGTACACATGATTTTGAGAGATATTGAAATTGTTCAACTTGGAAATTTCTCTTGGTGTCTTAAGCTTGCTAAAGCCACTAAGGAATATTGATTGGCCTAGTGGTTCTCTTATTATAAACAACTAAAATCTACAACAATTAGGGTTGCATAAAAACACATTCAATATCTCAACCATAGAAATTAATTGTAAACTTGTAAATTACCTAGTCCTTCCTATTTATTTAAACTCCTTCCTATTTAAGTTGGGAATTTAATCTCCCACTAACTAGTGGGAATTTTAAAACTGAAATGAGGAAATTATCTACAAGAAATTTGTATACTATAGGAATAGAACATCAAATATAAGACTTGATCCCTAAATTTGTAGGTGAGTCAATTTCAAGTAAAAGAAGCTTCCTATTGATCATCATAATATTTCAAGGGAAAAATTACAAAAACCATATCAGTCACAATTTCAAAGTTGACAACCAATGTCAATCTAATATTCATGTTGCACTTGTTGAACACATCATGCAATGCCACTTTGTAGCAATTTCTAATCATATTGTAATAATTCATTGTGTCAAAATTCACCTACAATGGAAGACGCAAATATTGATTAGGATATTATTTGATATGCATATTGTAAGGTCTTCGACTAGAAGGGCACGAAGACCCTTGCCCAAGTCCTTAAGGAGATTGAACTTGGGGTTGATCCAACACCCACATGTTGCATTAGTTGGGAAAGCAGGTGCCTTGGGCATGCAGATGCACCAAGGGGATTTCCCAAGTATGAAGCAACCAAGAGATTGGGGCATGCCGACATGAGGAGAACACCAAGGTTGGGGCACGTTGGTCTCAAGGGGAACTCTGATTGATGAGCACATGGGTTTGTTTGGGCGAATATGTCTGCAAAGGGGTGTGATGATTCATTTGGGAGATTGGGTCCATGAAGGGGCATGCCGATTTGTTTGGGAACATGGGTTCGTGAAGGGGAACGACACCCCCAAAGGACGTGATGGTTCACGATGGTGACCTTTGGAGTCCCTATTAGAGAACAAGGGCACACAACCAAGGAAGGTAGAATTTAATAACTATGTCAACTCTACGATTCTGACGTAGAATTAGACAAAGAGGGGTGAGCTCCCTCAAGGAACCAAGTTGCTCCACATGGGAGGACTTTGTAACATCCCAGTTCTAACCCTTATGAACTATAATAATGTATTATGTAAATATGACTTAGGCTGGTGAGCCGGTAAAATTGAGAAGGGGCCAAAGTGCCTCAGAAATATAATACTTCATATAATTTAATAAAATACACCGTTGGTTGAAAGACCGACAAGGAAAAAAGAGATATGGGGCTATGATTCCACGAGAAAGGGGGCTTGAGGGGATAAGTCTTGTTATTATTATTTTATTTACCCATAATTGATTTTATGAAGAAAAGGGGGTTACATGAGATTATTGGGGGAGGCCATGTGGTTCTTGATTTCCAAGTAATTATATAAACCCATCTTTGGTTTGGGTGGGGGCTCACTTGTCCACTTCTTCTTATTTTTTCATTGCTACACCTTTTCCACTCTTCATTTTTGGGAGCCTCACTCTTGCTGCATTTGTATGCTCTTGGTCTGAGAATGGATATGAAGGACGGCGTGAGGGTGGCTTGGGGTGAAGTTAGGGGATCGTTCTTCCCTTGGTTCATCCTCTTCTCACTGGTTCTTCTTCCTCTTCACTCACTACCACTAGTTCGTGTGCTCTTGGGTTGAGCATGGAAACAGATGGCAGGGAGAGGAGAGCCATCGTTGAATGGATGTAATGATTTACTGATCATTCCAAGAGGGAATGGATGGATGTGTGGATGAACTTGATGGAAGTAGGGATGGAACTGTCCACAACTGAGAGTCCTCAAAATTTCCAGTAGGGAGATTTCCTGACCAGTAGCACTTGAGCCCTGGAGAGAAATGGAACAGCCTTGGGGACTGCATGGTAGAGAAAGGTGTTCATTTCTTGGGGTTTTGCAGGCTGAGGGGTAAATAGAGCTAGAAATTAGGATTTCTGTGAGGTTGGGAAACCAGAGAGCTACTTAGACAACTACTGTGTATTTAGACTTGGCCTAGGACCTGTCCTTGTGGATTCATAACCCTAGCTCGGGGGTGACCTGATGTTGAGAGTAAATGAACAACAACACCTATGGTTGGGAGGAACGTCCTTGATCTGCTACCAGTTGGTGAATGTTTACTTGCAAAGATAAGTGCTCTCTGTGTTTTCTGTTTAATGCATTCCATAGTGTATTTAATTATCTCTGAGATATGTATTCTAATGTGCCTGTCTGCTGGTTATTTGTTGTGCATGGCACATTGTTTATATCTTTTATCCTATGACATGGATCTTTTCTTATGCATGTGGTGTGCATGCTTCTAACATTATTGAGAAGTCCTCTATTTTCGAATTTGGATCAAAGAACTGAGTCTTGGGGATGCAGCGTGCCTAACCTATGGGTAGTTGGGTGTGTTGTAGCCTGTTTAAGGTAACGTGGCCCGGCCTGAGGGTGGGCAGGTATGTTACATAATGGTATCAGAGATTTTGGTTGAAACACCGGGCCAGTATGGGCCGGATATGTTGGTCAGAGTCTCATGGTTGAGATCGATTTATGATCTTGAAGTCAAAAAGCTCAAGAGGAATGGCGTTGCAGAGTTCGCGCAGAAGCCAGAATGTCAGAGATCCTTTGTAAGGGGTTCGAAGGATCATGACCGTCCTCTTCAAATTTGGGAGCGATTGCCACTGTGGGATCAAGAGAGATCTGGATCATTGGATTGGAGGGCCGGTGAGTAGGAGACGTCCGATGAAGGCAAAACTAGAAGTTGGGAAAGGTTAAGTCCCAGTATTCAGATCTAGATGGTTGATCGTTAATGGTCAATCGAGGCCAAGGGCGAAGGGTAATACTTCGTAACTTCATCGCTTCGACGATATTGGCAGGCATGCAAAGCTTGAACTATCGAAGGCCGGAATCCCGAAGTCTTGTTGACCGTTAGATGGAGCGGTGGATTTCGGGAGTATATAGGACCGTCATATCTAGCAAGTATTTAGAGTATGGGGGTCATCTGGAGCGAGAAACCCCGAAGCTGAAGCCATAGTTAATCACAGTCGTTGGCTATGGGAGGAGTGTGAGCCA
Organism: Picea engelmannii; assembly: GCA_009831015.1. Lineage (NCBI taxonomy): Eukaryota > Viridiplantae > Streptophyta > Pinopsida > Pinales > Pinaceae > Picea > Picea engelmannii. The sequence goes on along the minus strand of ML832229.1, from coordinate 43,029 downwards.
TCGATTTCAGTTCGGCATTCGAGAGAAACATAAGTGTGTTAGTGTGGAAACTCCCGAAGAGCCGAAGTGATGGGGAATGATGATGTCACCTAGAGGTGATGTGGATCCTAGAATTTCCGAAGTGACGTGGCTTACAGACGTCACCTAGAATGACATGGACACATGGGATGTGTGCCACATGTCAGTAAGTTTTGAGCATATGAAGTATTGAAATGTCAGTTAGAACGTGACATGTGTCACCCGCCCGATTGGGTTACGTGTCTACTTCTAGTATTTCACCATGTGGCAATAGATTGTGTAGTTCGACGATTGGGCATTTCAGAGGAAAAGATGTGATAGTTGGCATTGGGTCAAGAACTCCCGAAGAGCTGAAGCGATTCACAGCCGTTGATCTGTGAGAGACATGCGTCGACATATCATCGAATCTGGGTGAAAGCACTCCAGAAGAAAGCGAAGGCGGAGAGTTTGAAACTCTCGAAGCCCGAAGAGCTGAACTGATTCATAACTATTGATCTGTGGGAGGACACGCATTGACAGATCATGAAATCTAGGTAAACGCGTTCCGGGAGGAAGCAAGCGGAAAAATTTGCGACTTCCGAAGGCTGAAGTACCGAAGTGGACTAGAGCCGTTGATTTGAGGAGGATGCGTGGCACCTGATTCGGAACTTCGGGTACAGAGTACTCTGAGGGAAAGTGGAGGTCAAAAGTTGAAACTTCTGAAGCACGAAGTTCAAAAGTGGATCTCGATCGTTGATCGTGAATGAGGATGAGGACCGTTGATCGGGTCCTTTTTGAAGGTTCCAAAGTTCCGAAGTCTCCACTGAAACAGTACCATGCTAGAATTAATTTGCTCAGATCAAAACAATCCTTTGACTAGAAATGAATTCCCGTTAGGATGGTAGGTGGGAAGGCATCCTTAAGAGTTAATGAGGGATGGGGTAGACTTCCCATCGGTAAGTCTTCTGTACCTGACCCCAGACTGGGGGATTCAAGCCACACACAATCTTGTCGAGGGAGGCAAGAAAGGAAGCGTGGTGGACAGAGGGAGACCCGCGGAGAAAAAAAAATGCAGAGACAATAGAGGAAACTCTCGGGTCTGAGGAAGGATTGAAGGAGGAACAATAAGTTCTGATCATAGAAATTAGAGATTGAACCAGGAGAAGGATAATAACCTTCTCCCTGATCTATTTTCTGTATTGGGAGAAGGAGAGTAACCTTCGTCCCTAACTTCCGTTGAGATGGAAGTAAGAGATTGAATCTCAAAGCATCGTGGCTTAAGCTCGGGGGTGGCTAGTGATAAATCCATTGGGAGTGACTGATCCTATGGTTGGGTAGAAATGAGCACCCCTTTCAGTAGTCACATCACATTCTATGGTTTTGATAATTGTTTTCTTTCCTTATGTTTTATGAATTGCAAATAATGAATGCATGCGAGTATTTACATGTCTATAAAGGTTTCTTTCTCTGTATTAAATGATGAAGTTATGAATATGCGTTCATTTCCTTGAGAGCCTATAATTCTTCTTGGATTTCCATGCACCCCAGTTTAATCACTCGAAGGTGCTTTCCCCATGGAATTTCATCACCATCCTAGAGTCAAGTGAGTACTTCCCTGAATGCGGAGGTTGAATCCCGCAATCCCTGCAAGGACAGAGTCTATTAAGCTAAGGAGAGGTAGTGTAGATATACACATGATTTCTGCGAGGTAAGCAGAAACCCATAACCACTTAATTCCTAGACTTGATGAAGGAGCGCAGTAGTTGTGCCGAAGATCCCTCTATGTGTTAAGTCCAGGAGAAATGGCGTAACGCTCTTAAATCCTTCATAATTGACGAAGCTCAGGAGGGATAACGAGGAGTTCAAGTATCGAAAGGGAGTATCCTTTCATTTGGGAGTTGAACAGACAAGATTTGTTCGCGAATATCTGAAGTCTATCACAACTGTTAGATTTGAGGAAGTAACGCAGGCGTTAGCACCTCGGCTTCTTCAACCTTCATAGGTCTGATGAATGTTGATAATCATTGTGAAAGGGACAAATCCTTTGAATTCCAAAACCCAAAGTCGTGATGTGATTTGGGCCGTAGATCTAAGGATCCATCGGGACCCACCTCGACCATCAGATCAATGAGTTCGGAGTTTGTGCAATGGGAGAATCGTGTGTTGGTGCGACTAAACCTCCAAAATTTGAAATTGCGATGTGATCTGGGTCGTAGATCCCAGGATCTATCAGGACCCACCCAAACCATCAAATTAGAGTCCAGACGACGAGGAACAAGCGTAGAGGAGATCAGATCTCAACAGTTAGGTCTGAGCGCATGGTCCAACAGTTGTTGGATCTAGAGGAAAGTGCATGAGATTTAAACTTTTTGGAGTTGCACAAGAGAGAAAACTCGTGAAGTCCGAGTTCGTGAAAGGATCCTAGTCGTCCATTGCGAAGGGATGCATGGTGAGAGATCAGCGTTTCGCTGACTTGCAACTCGGGAAGTAAGAGATAGGAGTCGTGAGAACTCACAAAGTTCGAGTTCGCGAAAGGATCACAACCGTTGATCGAAGGAGGGATCCAGACCGTTCATCTAGAAAGCAGATATTGGGAAATCGGGGATCGGGGAAACAGAGGTAAGCCAACCTCCAAAGTCATGAAATGTAAAATCCCAATTCATGAGAGAGGAGATTAGGACCATTGGATCATGGAATACTGTGGACCGTTGATCTGACTCTATCGAAAGATCGGGGATCAAAAGAGTTAGGGTGGACTCACATCCAAATACCCGAGACGTGAACTTGCGATTTGATCGCAATCGTCGATCGAATGGAGAGTGTGGACCATAGATTGGGTCTTGGAGGGAGATCACATATCAGAATTCAGAGAGGAGAAGTGAAATACCCTTGGGAGACGCAAAACACAAAGTCCCGAAGCGCTTGGTAGTTGGGCCCCAGGTTATCGTCCAATGTCTTAATCAAAGGAGCCTAGCGAGAGCAGTTAGCACCTAGAGGATTCTCCGATCAGGAAATCGATATTTCGGGAGTCGGGAGAATGAAGATGAATCATATTGGGAGTTCTGATACATGAAATCTTGATGCGATCTGGACCGTGAGATCGTGGAAGAATCAGAACCGTCGATTTGTGGTGAGGAGATATCGAAATTTCAGATATTGGGAGAAGGGAGGTGAGTGACCCTCAAACTTCGTGAAACATGAATTCCCAATAAGAGCTTGAGGTTGAGCTCTGGGTCACAGCTAATGGTCATATGAAGGAGGAGCTAGCAAGTTTTAGGTCCCTGTGGGGAGATCAGAGATCGGGAGAGTCGAGGTGATTCACACTCAAGGACCCGATACACAATTTCACGACACACTTTTTAGTTAGGCTTGTGGTCATGTGGAGGGGGCTTGCGCTTGGTGCTAGTTCGCATGGGTGAAGTCTCCCAAAGACCCATGGATCAATTTCTTAGAGATTCCAGTAGGGAACTAAAGAGCTGCTCCAGCTCAGGAATTTTGAAGGTCCATTGACTAGGATTAGAGAACATGGATGGAGGATTCAACTAATTGAGGAAAAATAATTTTATTTATTTTATTTATGCCCCGTCATGGGTGTGTTACAAATTGGTATCAGAGCATGGTTACAACACTTGGCCTTCTTGGTCTCATGGACAAGTCACTTAAAAACTCTATTTAGAGTACTTTCAAAAGAGTGACACTCTACCTTACCTCTTTCTTAAAAAGTCTGGTTAAAAATGTTATTAAATAAAATAATGAAAATTTCTACAGTGTGTATGCATTTAAGAAATTGAACCGTGTATTGTTCATGAACTAATAGACTGTTAGCTAAAAATAAGTGTTTTTTTCAACACTCGAGCAGTCAGTAAATCATGGGGAAAACTTCAAGACTAAAGAAAGGTGATGTGTCATGAAGTGGGGGATGGCTCCCACAATAGAGATGAAGAATTTGACGAAAGGAGGGCAGTGGAAACCCCTCCAGATCTAGCTGAAACTGTAAGGATCCTTAGGGCCGAATTACAGAGTTGCAAGGATGACAATGAAACATTGATAAAGGAGCAAGAAAAACAAATAGAAATTAATGTAGTCTTGCTGCAGAGCTTGTCTAACATACAGAGGCAACTACAACATGAACCTGCAACCATTCATGTGGACCGACGACATAAGAAGAGAAGCCAAAGTCTGCCTGAGATTCAAAAACATGACTCCATAAGTGACCACACTGGGAGAAATGCATCGAAGAAGGTCCAACATGGACACTCATCGGTAGAGTCCTCTGGAAAGGAAGCTGACAAAACTGAAGGATCTTCTAGTAGAAGAGCAAGCTCACATTCTCAAAGGAAATGAAAGAAGCGTAAGTGTTTCAAAAATCATGATCCTGAAGAATTCAAGAAAGCCAAACCACCCTCTTTCGATGGACAGATTAGGAAGGGAGAAGAGGTTGAAGTTTGGATTATTGGCTTAAAGAAATACTTCAAAGTCCATGACTACTCTGAAAACTTGAAGGCTTGAATAGCCATCTTTAACCTGAATGGAAAGGCTTCCATTTGGTGGGAGGACCTTAGGAATGTGAAAGGAGTCCATGAGAAGGACTTGTCATGGAAACAGTTTGAGAAATACTTCAGGAAGCAGTATCTGTCAGAGAAATACATGGATGGGAAGACTAAGGAATTCTATGAACTCAGGTTGGGGAAGCTCACCATCGATGAATTTGTCAATAAATTCCTTGAACTACTAAGGTATGTACCCTACATAAAAGATGAAAAAGTAAAAATACAACAGTTCATTAGTGGGTTACCTCAGACCTACCGCGACAAGATTGAGTTCGACGAACCAAAGACCTTAGAAGAAACTATCTGGAAGGTGAGGTATTTCTATGAACAATTTGGGAGTAAGACAAGACCTCATGAGGACTGGAAGACTAGGAGTAGTTCAGGATTACAGAAGAAAGGGTTTAAATCCTCAAGATTCAAGAAATATGGAAAATATTCTAGAAGGAGCCTTCCTACTAGAAGTGTATATCAGAAAAATTTCCCCTCTCAAAGTGGAAATAAACATTTTAAGGTAGTCCCATAAAAGACCGATAACCTAAAGAAGGAACCCTTAAAATGTTGGGGTTGTAGAGAAGATCATCGATTGAGGGACTGCCCACACAGACAAAAACACAGTAAGAGAGTCTACAATATCTAAGAAGCTACCACCGTCAATGATGTGGCTAGGAGCATGCCACAAATCTATGCAGCCTTGGACAATAATCAAGCTGACCACCAAGCTTCAGTAGTGGAGCTAGAAGGTATGATCGCCAACGATCTAGTTTCTATTTTAATTGACCGAGGTTCTAATTTGAGTTATGTGGCCCCTCAGACTGTTGATAAGTGTAAACTGCAACCAATTAGACATGTTAAACCATGGTTGGTGAAATTATCCACAAGGACCAAACGAAAGGTGGCAGAGGTCATACCGACCTGTCAATTTATCATGGGTGGATTTCCCACCCAAGCGACCCTTAACATACTTCCCCTGGGATATTATGATTTGTTGATTGGTATGGATTGGTTGGATACTTATAAAACTAAATTGGATTGTTATCAAAAAACTTTAGAATGTGTAAGTGAAGAAGGGAGAAAAATGACCCTCCAAGGAATTCAAAAGCCTGTCTCAGTGAGACAAATATCAACCCTTCAAATGAAACAGTATTGCAGAAAGGGGCATTCCTTATATTCCATACAAGTACTAGAATCTGTTGAGAATGATAAACCACACCTAGAGAACCACCCCATATTAAGAGAATACAAGGACGTATTCCCAGAAGAATTACCGGTTCTACCTTCGAGAAGGGATATTGACTTCTCGATCGAACTTACACTGGGAGTGGTACCAACATCTAGAATGCCATACAGAATGAGCATGCCAGAGATGGTTTAGCTTAAGCTACAACTAAAGAAGATGATGGACAAAGGCTACATGTGACCCAGTGTATCTCCGTGGGGAGCGCCCGTCTTGTTTGTGAAAAAGAAAGATGACACACTCCAACTGTGCATAGATTATAGACAACTCAATAAGGTAACCATAAAGAACAAGTACCCCTTACCAAGAATCGATGACCTATTCGACCAATTGGGAGGTGCATCCATATTCTCAAATATCGACCTAAGTTCTGGCTACCATCAAGTCCGGATTAAGGATGAAGACATCCAAAAAACAACCTTCAGGACAATTCATTGTCACTATGAATTCGTGGTGGTGCCGTTTGGGTTAGCCAATGGCCCCGCCACTTTTATGTGCTTGATGAATAATGTACTCAACAAATTTCTGGACAAATTCGTATTGGTTTTCATTGATGATATCCTAATCTACTCCAAGAACAGGGAGGAGCATGGAGAACATCTTAGACTCGTACTTCAAGTAATAAGAGAGCATCATCTCTATGCTAAGTTTAGCAAGTGATATTTCTTTCAGAAGCAAGTCCATTACTTAGGCCATGTCATATCTAAGGGAGGGGTGGTAGTAGACCTCGAAAAGATCAGATCCATTATGGAATGGCCTACCCCAAAAGATGTATTTGATATTAGGTCCTTCATGGGATTAGAAGGACAATATAGAAGGTTCATTAAAGGGTTTTCCAATATTGGCTGTCCAATCACCGCCCTTTAGAAAAAGGGGATTAAATTCATTTGGATGTCAAAATGTGAAGAAAGATTTCAAGAAATGAAATACCTCCTGACCCATACACCCGTACTAAATATTGCGGACCCGGATGATGATTTCCTTGTGTGTATAGATGCCTACAAGGAAGGACTTGGAGGAGTCCTTATGCAAGAGGGACGTGTAATTTTCTACACGCCCAAGAAATTAAATAAGCACAAGATCAATTATGTGACCCATGACCTAGAATTGGCTGCCATAGTACATGCTTTAAAAATGTGGAGGCACTACCTCCTAGGTAGAATATTTGTGCTTATGATAGATCATTGTGGATTGAGACACCTCTTTGATCAACCAAAACTCAATTCCAGGAAATCTAGGTGAATGGCTCTCCTAAGTGAATTCGATTTCGAAATCAAACACATAAAAGGAAAGGGAAATAGAGTGGCAGATGCCCTTAACAAAAGTATAAAAACAATTCATCTGGTAGTAGTAAGCACCTGTGAAACGGATGTCAGGGAAAGATTCAGAAATGCACAAGAGACAGATGCATTTTTCAAGACCGTGACCTCATATCTAAGACAAAATCCTACAGGGCTGAAGTATGAAGACTACCGGATGCTCGAGGAAGGGATGCTGAATTACAAAAATAGATTGTATATTCCAAACTATGACGACTTGAAGAGGTTCATAATGGATGAACTACATAAGAGGCCATATATGGGTTACCCAGGATATCAAAGATGATCATGGCCACTAGGAAACAATTTTATTGGCCTGGGTTGAAGAAAGACATAGCTAACTATCTAGCTAAGTGCCTAGAGTGCCAACAAGTTAAGGCGGAACACTGCCATCCAACAGGATTGTTATAGCCCTTACCAATCCCAGAATGGAAATGGGAAACCATCTCCATGGATTTCATCACTGGACTACCAAGGTCGACCAAGCAAAATGATGCCATCATGGTAGTAGTGGACAAGCTGAGCAAGTCTATTCATTTCATCCCTGTCAAGTCATCTTGCAAGGCAATAGATATTGCCAACATATTCATGAAGGAGATATTCAGACTACATGGCATGCCCAAGGAAATTGTATATGACCGAGATACCAAATTCACTTCAAGTTTTTGGAAATCCCTAATGGTCGATTTGGAGACAAAATTGTTATTCAACACAACTTATCACCCCCAAACTGATGGACAGACAGGAAGAGTGAACCAAATAGTAGAATACATGCTAAGGATGCATGTAATGCATCAACCTAATAAGTGGGAATACACCTACCATTGGTAGAGTTTGCCTACAACAACGGTTATCAAGAATCCTTGAAGCTGAGCCCTTTTGAAGTCCTCTATGGTAGATAGTGAAAGATTCCAATCAGTTGGAGCAATCTAGTGGATAGAATTACAATTGGACCCAACATCCTGAAAGAAATGGAACAACAAGTGGTTCAGATAAGACAAAATCTGAAGATTGCTCAGGATAGACAGAAAAGTTACGTCGACAGAAAGAGAACTCCCAGAGAGTTCAAGACTGGAGACCATGTCTATCTCAGAGTTAGACCCAGAAAGAGTTCCCTGAGAATGGGAGCCTGTGCCAAGTTGGCACCTCGGTATTGTGGACCCTTTGAAGTCTTAGATAGAGTGGGACTTGTAGCCTATAGGCTAGCACTTCCTCCCATTGTAAAGGGACATAATGTTTTTCATGTTTCATTATTGAAGAAATATGTACATGATGCTAATCATATAATTGACTGGTCTGTGGTCCAGGTGGAGTTGGAGGGAGAATTCTTGCCAGAAACCCAATGCATATTAGACAGGAAGGAAACATCACTTAGGAACTGAACCATTGCATAGGTCATGGTGGAATGGAAACAGTTTGGCCCAGATGAGGCTATGTGGGAAATGGAATATGCCATGAGACAGACATATCCGATTTTGTTTACTTCTGTACATACATATCATGTTGATAGATAGAAAATTGAGGACAATGATTCCTTTAAGGGGGAGGGAATTGTAACACCCTATTTCCCCTAGTCTTTAAATATAACTATATGGGTCGAGGAACTATGACAAACTTAAAAGTGTGAATGTTTGATTTGATGGACCTTGTGTAGAAGGTCGATGAATGTAAATTATGATTATTTTAATAGAAAATGGTTATGTGTTGCATGACTGCTGAAAGAGGGGATGTTCTAAGAGAGAGACCACAAAATGTTTTGAAAGGTGGTGGAGGGGACCAGGAATGGTTGCGTTAACCTCCACTGAACCAGTACCATGCTGGAATTAATTTGCTCTGATCAGAACAACCCTCCGACCAAGAATGAATTCCTGTCAGGCTGGTAGGTGGGAAGGCCTCCTCAAGAGTTAATGAGGGATGGGGTAGACTGCCCATCGATAAGGCTTCCGAACCTGACCTCGGACTGGGGGATTAGAGCCACACACAATCTTTCCGAGGGAGGAAAGAAAGGAAGCATGGTGGACAGAGGGAGACCTGCGGAGAAAAAAAAATGCAGAGACGAGAGAGGAAACTCTTGGGTCCGAGGAAGGACTGAAGGAGGAACAATGAGTTCTGATCACATAAATTAGATATTGAACCAGGAGAAGGAGAGTAACCTTCGTCCTAATCTATTTTCTGTATTGGGAGAAGGAGAGTAACCTTCGTCCCTAACTTCCGTTGAGCTAGAAGTAAGATATTGAATCTCAAAGAATCGTGGCTTAAGCTCGAGGGTGGCCAGTGATAAATCCATTGGGAGTGACTGAGCCTATGGTTGGGTGGAAACGAGCACCCCTTTCAACAGTCACATCACACTCTATGGTTCTGAGAAGTGTTTTCTTTCCTTATGTTTTTTGAATTGCAAATAATGGATGCATGAGAGTATTTACATGTCTATAAAGGTTTCTTTCTCTGTATTAAATGATTAAGTTATGACTATGCGTTCGTTTCCTTGAGAGCCTATAATTATGCTTGGATTTCCATGCGCCCCAGTTTAATCACTCGAAGGCGCTTTCCCTAGGTAATTTCATCACCGTCCTAGAGTCGAGTGAGTACTTCCCTGAATGCAGCGGTTGAATCCCGCAATCCCTGCGAGGAGGGAATCTATTAAGCTCAGGAGAGTTAGTGCAGATATGCACAAGCTTTCTGTGAGGTAAGAAGAAACCCAGAACCACTTAAGTCCTAGACTTGATGAAGGAGCACAATAGTTGTGTCGAAGATCCCTCTATGTGTTAAGTCCAGGAGAAAGGGTGTAACGCTCTTAAATACTTCATAATTGACGAAGCTTAGGAGGGATAATGAGGAATTCAAGTATTGAAAGGGAGCATCCTTTCGTTCGGGAGTTGAACAGATGAGATCCATTCGGGAAGATATGAGGTCTATCACATCAGTTATATTTGAGGAAGGAACGCAGGCATTAGTGCCTCAGCTTCTTCAACCTTCGTAGGTTTGATGAAGGTTGATAATCATCATGAAAGGGACAAATCCTTTGAATTCCAAAACCCAAATTCATGATGTGACATGGGCCATAGATCTAAGGATATATCGAGACACACCTCGACTGTCGGATCAATGAGTTCAAAGTTCGCACGATGGGAGAATCGTGCGTTGGTGCGACTAAACCTCTGAAATTCGAAATTGCGATGTGATCTGGGCCTTAGATCCCAGGATCTATCGGGATCCACCTGGACTGTCAGATCAGAGTCCAAACGATGAGGAATGAGCGTAGAGGAGATCAAATCTCAATGGTTAGGTATGAGCACGTGGACCAACAACCGTTGGATCTACAGGAAAGTGCACAATATTTAACCTTTTTGGAGTTGCACAAGAGAGCGAACTCGTGAAGTCCGAGTTTGCGAAAGGATCCTACCATCCATTGAGAAGGGACGTGTGGAAAGATATCAACGTCTCGCTGACTCGAAACATGGGAAGTCAGAGATAGGAGTTGTGAGAACTCGTGAAGTCCGAGTTCATGAAAGGATCACAGTCGTTGATCGAAGGAGGGATCCAGACCATTCATCTGGAAAGTGGATATCAGGAAATCGGGGATCGGGGAAACAGAGGTAAGCCAACCTCCAAAGTCGTGAAACATAAAATCCCGATTCGCGAGAGAGGAGATCAGGACCGTTGGATCACGGAAGACCGTGGACCATTGATCTGACTCTATCAGAAGATTGGGGATCGAAAGAGTCAGGGTGGACTCACATCCAAATACCCGAGATGCGAACTCGCGATTTGATCACAATTGTCGATCGAAGGGAGAGTGTGGACCATACATTGGGTCTTGGAGTGAGTTTTCATATCAGAGTTCAGAGAGGAGAAGTGAAATTCCCTCGGGAGACACAAAACACGAAGTTCCGAAGCACTTGGTAGTTGGGCCCTAGGTTATCGCCCAACGTCTCAATCAAAGGAGCCTAGAAAGTGGAGCTAGCGCATAGAGGATTCTCCGATCAGGAAATCGGTATTTCAGGAGTCAGGAGAACGGAGATGAATCATATCAGGAGTTCCGATACGCTAAATCCCAATGCGATATAGATCGTCAGATCATGGAAGAATCAAGACCGTTGATCTGTGGCGAGGATATATCATCATTTCAGATATCGGGAGAAGGGAGGTGTGTGACCCTCCAACTTCACGAAACGTGAAGTCTTGATAAGCGCTTGAGGTTGAGCCCTGGGTCACAGCCGATGGTCATATGAAGGAGGAGCTAGCAAGTGTTAGGTCCCTGTCGAGAGATCAAAGATTGGGAGAGTCGAGGTGACTCACACGCAAGGACACGATACGCAATTTCACTACACGCCTTTTAGTTAGGCTTGTGGTCATGGGTAGTGGTCATGTGGAGGGGGCTTGCGCCTGGTGCTAGTTTGCACAGGTGAAGTCTCGCAAAGACCCATGGATCAATTTCTTAGAGATTCCAATAGGTAACCGCAGAGCTGCTTCAACTCAGGAATTTTGAAGGTCCATTGACCAGGATTAGAGACCATGGATGGAGGATTCGACTAATTGAGGAAAAATAATTTTTATTTTTATTTATGCCCTGTCATGGGTGTGTTACGATAAGCATTTTTTTTTCATATAAGCACAAGGTCATGGACGTGGTCACATGCAGTTGAGAGCCGAGGGAAGAAGGGATAATGGCCGAATTGGTTGTTTCCTGATAGAAAAGCACCAAGAAGGATTTAGCCGCGGTTTCTAGCCGTCGTCACATGGAATTTGGTTTAAAGGAAGCATGTCACATACCCAGTATAACGTAGTAATTTTTTTTTTTTTTTCCTCAAGGGATAGAATTCCCAAAGTCCTACGAGGGTGTAGTGCAGGATAGTTCTTCCCTGTTCACCTCCCTGTGATCGTGGTTTAGGACCACAGGACAACCAAACCAGGCGCCTTTCACATCTTGTGATCTCGCGAATCGGGAGTCAAAGACCCTCAAATTTTCTTCACCATTCACTGATATCCGAGATCACGAGAAGGGTATAGCTTCCTTCCGTCAGCGTCCTCTGCGCATGACCGCCGGCTAGGCTAACCTCTAGCTCCTCTTCGCTATTCACCGCTTCGTGAGTTCAATGGTTGAACTCTCGATCCTCCCTTATGCGATCCTCCGAGACTTGAAAGTCAGCGAAGGTTGACCTTCCCTTTGTACTGCTCGCAACTCGCCCTTTCACGAGTTGTAGCGTCGAATCTTGGTGCCTTCCCTTCACAAACATTGAGAAGCGATATTTAATCTTCCCTCTCACGTTCTCGCTGCTCGCAACTTCATAAGTCCAAGTGTTGAGCTCTCATGCCCTTCTCCCATGAATCCCCGAGACACGAGAGGTCGACGAAGCATTGACTCCCTTCTCTAGGCGGATACCGTGAGCCGTTGGATTATCATCTGGTTACCCGTCAATCGTCCGATTGGATAGAAGATGCACAGGGTTTAAGTCCGTGTGGACATCGTGTTTTCAGAAGTTAAGAAGTTGGAGACTTTTCGAGTCTCGGAACACCGACGAAAATCGTAGCCGTGGATCTCGAATAGGACACGCGTCAGAAATTCGGAGCGAGTCGGGGTTCGACATTTTGGGGTTTTTGAAGACAAAGGGATCGTTGCATCAGGAATCGCGATTTTGTAATACCCGATAGGGCGATGAGGAAGTGGTGACGTGGAGGAGTAAGCTCTCACGTGCATCGGGGATCGGTATATCGGGATCCCTAGCGACGCCTCTCGAGTTCTCGCTACTCATGACTTGGAACATCCAACCTTTGGACTCCTACCTCACGAACCTCCGAATTCACGAGATCCCTGGATCTCTGCCACCTGTCCTCCTCGGATGGACGACTCTGATCCTCTCGTGGCTTCGCCATTCGCAACTTGGAGCATCCAACCTCTGGACTCCTACCTCGCGAACCTCTGAATTCACGAGATCCCTGGATCTCTGCCACCTGTCCTCCTCGGATGGACGGCTCTGATCCTCTCGTGGCTTCGCCATTCGCAGCTTAGAGCATCCAACCTCTAGACTCCTACCTCGCGAACCTCCGAATTCACGAGATCCCTGGATCTTTGCCACCTGTCCTCCTCGGATGGATGGCTCAGATCCTTTTTTCCCTTATTCAAGAGGCTTAACCCTCGTCTATCTCCCTATAGATCTAACGAATGTCAGGTTTCCTAGCTAAGATCTAACGGTTCAGATCGGTCCCGATGCCGCGCCCTTTCCTACTGCTCTTTGGACATGGAAAAACCAACGGTCCAGATGTTCTCATGGAGCCTGGGGGTCTACGAATCAGATTTCCTCGCTATTCACGAAGATAGAGGAAAAAGGGTTAAGGCAATTAACACCCTTGTTTATTCCTTCGATTTAACGGTCGTGAGTGACTGCAGGTTCCCCGACAGGATCCCATCTGTTGATCAATACTTATCCCTATGCTGCTACTTCGAGATTTTAAGAGGGTCATTCCTCTTCATACAGGGTTGTTAAGACTTGCACATTCAAGTCCTTTTTCCAGGTTCTTGGTAAACCTTTCCAAGGAGGGAAATCTCTGTGAAGAGGTCCATCCTGGGGCATTATGGGAGACAGATCAGGGGAAACAAATTCCCGAGAGCGGACTGGAAGTCGGACTTGGTTCAGTTTATGCATAATTAGATTCATTTATCAACATAAGCCATGCATGGTTTTTCTGTTATAAGCATATACAACTACTAGTGCTGATCAAAATACCATACAGACCTTCTTATAATGAAAACATTCAGAGTTTCACAACTTATGAGCATAATTATCAGCATACATATATTTCCAGATGCCAGAGGCAAAACACTTATTAGAAATAACACCAGGTTTTTACGCCACTGCTGAGAGGGGTGCTCGTTTCCACCCAACCGTAGGCATAGCGACTCCCAATGGATTTACCACTAGCCACCCCGAGCTGAGACCACGATGCTGTTGAGAATGCGTCTCTCTGTCTGCCAGTGACCAGGAGCGAAGGTTGCAATCCTTCCTCTCTGCTATCAATCACTCTGCGTAAAAACTGCCAGAGTTCCCCTCGCGTCTGCCCTTTCCATCGTCTCTGTCATACGCCTTATCCTCTCGCGAGGTTGCGTGTGGCACGATTACCCTCGCGTCGATCAGGCCTGACGGCTCTACGGATGGGCGGTTCACCATCCCATCCCTCATCAAGCCATCCGCCTACCAGCCTACGAGGCATTGAATTTCAGGGCCAGCGAGCTGCGTTTGGTTCTCCGGGCCAATGGAGTCCAAATACGGTATTTAATTCTCGGTGGAAGTTAACGCCACCTTTTCAGGTGCCTTCCACCGCCATCGTGGTCTCTTTTTCTGCACATCCCCTCATCAGCAGTCCTGCAATAAATCCAGAATGTTATTCACATTCATTGACCTCTTCCTCAAGGTCCATTTACATCACATATTCACATTTATGAGTTTTCCATAGTTCTTGGCCAATCCAGTTATATTTACAAGTTGGGGGAAACAGGGTGTTACAATTCCCTCCCCCTTAAAAGGAACATCGTCCTCGATGTTCTTATCTACTAACATGAATTGCATGTACAGAAGTAAACAAAATCGGATATGCCAGTTTCGTGGCATCTTCCATCTCCCATGTAGCCTCATCTGGGCCAAAATGTTTCCACTGCAGCTTGACCTGTGCAATGGTTCTGTTCCGAAGCCGGGTTTCCTTTCTGTCCAATATACATTGGGGTTCTGGTAGAAATTCTTCCTCCGGTTCCACCTGGATCACGGACCAGTCAATTATATGGTTAGCATCATGTACATATTTCTTCAATAATGAAACATGGAAAACATTATGTGCCTTTACTGTGGGAGGAAGTGCTAGCCGATAGGCTATAGGTCCCACTCTGTCTAGAACCTCAAAGGGTCCGCAATACCGGGGTGCCAATTTGGCACAAGCTCCCATTTTCAGGGAGCTCCTTCTGGGCTTAATTATGAGATATACATGGTCTCCCATTTTGAACTCTCTTGGAGTTCTCTTTTGATCAGCATAGATTTTCTGTTAGCTCTGAGCGGCCTTCAGATTTTGTTTTATCTGAGTCACTTGCTGTTCCATTTCTTTCAACATATCGGGTCCAATAGAAATCCTATTTACAAGATTACTCCAACTGACTGGAGTATTACACTGTCTACCATAGAGGACCTCGAAGGGACTCATCTTTAAGGATGTTTGGTAGCCGTTGTTGTAGGCAAATTCTACCAATGGCAGGTAGTCTTCCCATTTCCTAGGTTGATGCATCACCTGCATCCTTAACATATCTTCTAATATCTGATTTACTCTTTCTGTCTGTCCATCGGTTTGAGGGTGATAGGTGGTACTAAACAACAATTTGGTCTCTAAACCCGCCATCAGTGATTTCCAGAATTTGGAAGTGGATTTTGTGTCTCTGTCAGATATTATCTCTCTCGGCATGCCGTGCAGTCCGAACACCTCTTTCATGAATACCTGTGCGATATCTATCACTTTGCAGGTCGATTTGACGGGGATGAAATGAGCAGACTTGCTCAGTTTATCCACCACTACCATAATGGCGTCATTCTGTTTGGCTGAAGTTGGTAATCCAGTGATAAAATCCATGGAGATGGTTTCCCATTTCCATTCTGGGATGGGTAAAGGGTGTAATAGTCCTGCTAGGTGTCGATGTTTTGCTTTAACCTGTTGGCATTCTATGCATTGGGACAAATATTTGGCTACGTCCTTCTTCAATCCTGGCCAATAAAATTGTTTTCGGGTGGCAGTAATCATTTTCTGGTATCCTGGGTGACTAGTGTAGGGTCTTTTATGTAGTTCATCCATGATGAACCTCTTCAAGTCATCACAATTGGGAATGTACAGTCTATCTCTGTAGGTGAGCAGACCTCCTTCGGTCCTCTGATAGCCTTCGTATTTTGCTCCAACGGGTTCTTGCTGTAGTTACAGGATCACATGTCGGGCGAAGGAATCTGTTTCTTGTGCCTCTTTGACTCTGTTCTTGACATCTGTCTCGCAGGTACTCACCGCTGCCAGGTGAACTGTTCTCATGCTTTTGCTAAGGGCACCGGCCACCCTATTATCCTTCCCTTTAATGTGTTTGATTTCAAAGTCAAATTCGCTAAGGAGGGTCATCCATCTAGCTTGTCTAGCATTGAGCTTGGGTTGATCAAACAAATACCGTAGTCCACAGTGATATGTCATAAGCACAAATTTCCTTCCCAGGAGGTAATGCCTCCACATTTTTAAGGCATGCACTATGGCAGCGAATTATAGATCATGAGTCACATAGTTGACCTCATGTTCATTCAATTTTCGGGATTGATAGCAGATCACCTTTCCTTCCTGCATAAGGACTCCTCCGAGCCCTTCTTTACAGGCATATGTGCACACAAGGAAGTCAGCTTCTGGGTCAGCGATTTTCAACACGGGTGCATGGGTTAGTAGATGTTTCAAGGTTTGAAATCTTTCTTCACATTGCTGTGTCCACAAAAATTTTGTTCCCTTCTTCTGGAGGGCAGTGATTGGACAACCAATCCTGGAGAAATCTTTTATAAATCTTCTATAGTATCTCGCCGATCCCATAAAGGATCTGATGTCTGAGACATCCTTTGGGGTAGGCCATTCCATGATAGACCTGATCTTGTCAGGATCTACTGCTACCCCTTCTTTGGACAAAACATGTCCCAAGTAGTGTATTTGCTTATGAAAGAGTCACACTTGCTGAATTTAGCATAGAGTTGATGCTGTCTTAACACTTGCAGCACAAGTCTAAGATGCTCTTCATGTTCTTCTCTGTTCTTAGAGTAGATTAATATGTCATCAATAAATACTAGTATGAATTTATCTAAAAATTTACTGAGTACATTGTTCATTAAGCACATGAAAGTGGCAGGGGCATTGGTTAACCCAAATGGCACTACCACAAACTCATAGTGACCATACCGTGTCCAGAAAGCGGTTTTATGGATGTCTTCACCCTCAATTCAGACTTGATGGTATCCCGACCTCAAGTCAATCTTTGAGAAAATAGACGCACCTCCCAACTGATTGAATAGATCATTGATCCTGGGCAAAGGGTATTTGTTCTTTATGGTTACTTTATTAAGTTGTCTGTAATCTATGCACAATCTAAGGGTGCCATCCTTCTTTTTCACAAATAGGACCGGTGCTCCCCATGGGGACATGCTGGGTCGAATATAAACCTTGTCCATCATTTCCTTCAATTGCAATTTGAGTTCAACTAACTCCAGTGTGCTCATCCGGTAGGGTGTTCTAGACACCGACACCACTCCTGGTGCGAGTTCTATCATGAAGTTAATGTCTCTTCTCGGAGGTAGACCTGGTACCTCTTCTAGAAATACATCTCTGTACTCTCTTAGGATAGGGTGATCATCGGGGCTTGGTTTAGTGCCTTCGATTATTTTCAGTACCTGTATTGCATATAGGGGACATCCCTTTCGGCAATACTTTCTCATTTGCAGGGCTGATATTTGTCTCACCGAGACCGACTTTCGGATCCCTTGGAGGGTTATCCTTTGTCCTTCTTTGCTCACCCATTCTAAGGTTTTATGGTAACAGTCCAGTTTGACTTTATGGGCGGCTAGCCAGTCCATACCAATCAACAGGTCGTATGACCCCAGGGGTAATACATTAAGGGTTGCTTGGGTGGGGAATTCACCCAACATTAATTGGTAGGCTGGTATGGCCTCTACCACCTTTCTTTTGGTGCCAGTGGCTAACTGTACCAACCATAGTTTATTTTGTTTTCGTGGCTGTAGCTTACACTTATCAACAACTTTAGGGGCTATATAACTCAAATTTGAACCAGGGTCAATCAAAACAGACACCAGATGGTTGAGAATCATACCTTCTATTTCCACCATTGAAGCTTGGTGGTCAGCTTGGTTATTATCCAAGGCTGCATAGATCTGCGGCACACTCCTTGCCACATCATTGACCGTGGTAGCTTCCTGCATGTTATAAATTTTCCGACTGTTCTGTTGTCGGTGTGGACAGTCTCTCCGGAGATGCTCTCCTCCGCAATCCCAGCATTCCAAAGGCTTCCTCTTTGGGTTATCAGTCTTTACTGGTATAGGTCCAGAAATTTTATTTCCGTCCACCGAGGGAAAGTTCTGCTGGAGTACACTCCAGGTTGGAAAGTTCATTCTGTGGTTCTTCTTGAAGTTTTTCAATCCCGAGGATTTGCTCCCTTTCTTCTGAAACTTTGAACCATTCTTTTGTTTCCAATCTCCACGAGACTCTGCCCGATGTCCATATTGTTCATGACAATATGTTGCCTTTCGTATAGTGTCTTCTAAGGTCTTTGGCTCATCGAATTCGATTCGGTTCCAATACTCTTTGGGTAACCCACTGACGAAGCGTTGTGCCTTCGCCTTCTCTGCTTTGATGTAGGGTACATATCTCAGTAAGTTGAGGAATTTGTTGACATACTCCTCCACAGTAAGTTGTCCCAGTTTGAGTTCATAAAACTCTTTAGCCTTCTCGTCGAAATAACTTTCCGACAAATACTTCTTCCGGAAGTACTTCTCAAACTGCTTCCAAGACAGGTCCTCTTCGCGGACCCCTTTCATATTCTTAAGGTCTTCCCACCCGATGGAAGCCTTTCCGTTCAGATTGAAAGTGGCCACTCGGGCCTTCAAGTTCTATGAGAATTCATGGACTCTGAAATATTTCTTCAGTCCAAGTAGCCAAGCCTCAGCTTCCTCTCCCTTCTTTATCTCGCCGTCAAAGGAGGGAGGTTTGGCCTTTTTGAATTCCTCATATTTATGACTCTTGGAAGTCTTTTGCTTCTTCTGTTTCTTTTGAGAATAGTAACTGGTCCTACTGTTGGAAGAGCCTTCTGAATCACCAGCTTCCTTCTCAGTGGAATCGTCTGGCACTAGTCCTTTGCCTCTGGGGTGGACTTTTCTGGATGTGCTTCTCTCAGTGTGGCCACTGACACGACCACGATTCGGCATCTCAGGTTCATGCTGCATTTTTCGCTGTAGGTCGGATAAGCTCTGCAGTAGAACTGCATTAATTTTGGTTTGCTTTTCTTGTTCTTTCATCATCCTCTCATTATCGGCCTTGCAGCTTTGCAATTCGACCATGAGACTCCTCACGGTCTCAGCTAGGCCTGGAGGGGTTCCTATCGCTCTTCTTTCGTCCGACTCTTCATCTCTGTTGTGGGAGCCTTCTCCCACCTCTTGGTAATTCACCATTTTCTGCGTTTGTAGATTCCCGCGGTTGATCGGCTGCTTGAGTGAAAAGACAAACGCTGGTTGTTAGTCAAGAGTGAAATTCATTTTTATAAATTGCGCATAAATTCATAACTTCTTTTACTTGCATACACAGTCGGGTTCTCATTTTCCAAGTTTTTAATCCTGGACAAGGGAGTTAAGTCAGGGAGTTACTCCTCATAGAAGTGATTCGAATGCGGTTTATGCGCGACTCGTGCATGAGCCCAATCAGGCCGAGTGTTGTAACCATGCTCTGATACCAATTTGTCACATACCCACTATAACGTAGTAAATTTTTTGTTTTTTTTCCTCAAGGGACAAAATTCTCGAAATCCTACGGGGGTGTAGTGCAGGCTAGTTCTTCCCTGTTCACCTCCCTGTGATCATGGGTTAGGACCATAGGCCAACCAAACCAGGCGCCATTCACATCTCGCGAATCAGGAGTCAAAGACCCTCAAATTTTCTTCACCATTCACCGATACACGAGATCACGAGAAGGGTATAGCTTCCTTACGTCAGCGTCCTCTGCGCATGCCCGTCGGCTAGGCTAAACTCTAGCTCCTCTTTGCTATTCATCGCTTTGTGAGTTCAATGGTTGAACTCTCGATCCTCCCTTATGCGATCCTCCGAGACTTGAAAGTCAGCGAAGGTTGACCTTCCCTTCATACTGCTCGCAACTCGCCCTTTCGCGAGTTGTAGCGTCGAATCTTGGCGCCTTCCCTTCACGAACCTTGAGAAGCGATATTTAATCTTCCCTCTCACGTTCTCGCTGCTTGCAACTTCGTAAGTCCAAGTGTTGAGCTCTCATTCCCTTCTCCCACGAATCCCCAAGACACGAGAGGTCGACGGAGCATTGACTCCCTTCTCTAGGCGGATACCGTGAGCTGTTGGATTATCATCTGGTTACCCGTCAATCGTCCGATTGGACAGAAGCTGCACAGGGTTTAAGTCCATGTGGACATCGTGTTTTCAGAAGTTAAGAAGTTGGAGACTTTTCGAGTCTCGGAACACTGATGGAAATCGTAGCCGTGGATCTTGAATAGGACACGCGTCAGAAATCCGGAGTGAGTCGGGGTTCGGCATTTCAGGGTTTCTGAAGACAAAGGGATCGTTGCATCAGGAATCACGATTTCATAATACCCGATAGGGTGATGAGGAAGTGGTGACGTGGAGGAGTAAGCTCTCACGTGCATCGGGGATCGGTATATCGGGATCCCTAGCGACGCCTCTCGAGTTCTCGCTACTCGTGACTTGGAACATCCAACCTTTGGACTCCTACCTCACGAACCTCCGAATTCACGAGATCCCTGGATCTCTGCCACCTGTCCTCCTCGGATGGACGACTCTGATCCTCTCGTGGCTTCGCCATTCGCAGCTTGGAGCATCCAACCTCTGGACTCCTACCTAGCGAACCTCTGAATTCACGAGATCTCTGGATCTCTGCCACCTNACTTGGAGCATCCAACCTCTGGACTCCTACCTCACGAACCTCCGAATTCACGATATCCCTGGATCTCTGCCACCTGTCCTCCTCGGATGGACGACTCTGATCCTCTCGTGGCTTCGCCATTCGCAGCTTGGAGCATCCAACCTCTGGACTCCTACCTAGCGAACCTCTGAATTCACGAGATCTCTGGATCTCTGCCACCTGTCCTCCTCGGATGGACGGCTCAGATCCTTTTTGCCCTTATTCACGAGGCTTAACCCTCGTCTATCTCCCTATAGATCTAATGACTGTCGTGTTTCCTAGCTAAGATCTGACGGTTCGGATTGGTCCCAATGCCGCGCCCTTTCCTACTACTCTTTGGACGTGGAAAAACCAACGGTCCAGATGTTCTCATGGAGCCTGGGGGTCTACGATTCAGATTTCCTCGCTATTCACGAAGATAGAGGAAAAAGGGTTAAGGCAATTAACGCCCTCGTTTATTCCTTTGATTTAACGGTCGTGAGTGACCGTAGGTTCCTCGACAGGATCCCATCACTTATCCCTACGCTGCTACTTCGGGATTTTAAGAGGGTCATTCCTCTTCATACAGGGTTGTTAAGACTTGCACATTCAAGTCCTTTTTCCAGGTTCTTGGTAAACCTTTCCAAGGAGGGAAATCTCTGTGAAGAGGTCCATCCCGGGGCATTCTGGGAGACAGATCAGGGGAAACAAATTCCCGAGAGCGGACTGGAAGTCGGACTTGGTTCAGTTTATGCATAATTAGATTCATTTATCAACATAAGCCATGCATGGTTTTTCTGTTATAAGCATATACAACTACTAGTGCTGATCAAAATACCATACATACCTTCTTATAATGAAAAAATTCACAGTTTCACAGCTTATGAGCATAATTATCAGCATACATATATTTCCAGATGCCAGAGGCAAAACACTTATCAGAAATAACACCAGGTTTTTACGCCACTGCTGAGTGGGGTGCTCGTTTCCACCCAACCGTAGGCGTAGCGACTCCCAACGGATTTACCACTAGCCACCCCCGAGCTGAGACCACGATGTTGTTGAGACTGCGTCTCTCTGTCTGCCAGTGACCAGGAGCGAAGGTTGCAATCCTTCCTCTCTGCTATCACTCACTCTGCGTAAAAACTGCCAGAGTTCCCCTCGCGTCTGCCCTTTCCATCGTCTCTACCATACACCTTATTCTCTCGCGAGGTTGCGTGTGGCACGATTACCCTCGCGCCGATCAGGCCTGACGGCTCTACGGATGGGCGGTTCACCATCCCATCCCTCATCAAGCCATCCGCCTACCAGCCTGCGAGGCATTGAATTTCAGGGCCAGCGCGCCGCTTTTGGTTCTCTGGGCTAGTGGAGTCCAAATACGGTATTTAATTCTCGGTGGAAGTTAATGCCACCTTTTCAGGTGCCTTCCACCACCATCGTGGTCTCTTTTTCTGCACATCCCCTCATCAGCAGTCCTGCAATAAATCCAGAATGTTATTCACATTCATTGACCTCTTCCTCAAGGTCCATTTACATCACATATTCACATTTATGAGTTTGCCATAGTTCTTGGCCAGTCCAGTTATATTTACAAGTTGGGGGAAACAGGGTGTTACAAAGCACCTTTGCAGTTTTCAATTTTCTGTATCAGCTCAGGGGGATGAAAGTGGTTTTTCAGGGAGCCCTAACTTTCAACTCCGATATCCGTTTAGGGCGAGATTTCAGTCGTTGAAAAGATGATTCAGAGGAGAATGACCTGGAATCATTCTATTTTTGGATAACTGTTACAATTGGTATAATTTTCTTCATAAATTAAACATAAAAGGTACCTGTAAATGTAATTGACAATTTTTGTATGATATGTATAATTATAACTAGATGATTACTTGTAGGTTTGGCAGGATTAGAGGTATAATCAGATCAATTCAAGAACACGATCATATTTTAGGGTCATGGAAGTAGGACTTTGCTTACACAGGTTGGATGAGGTACTACAAAAGAAAGAATCCTCACATTAGACAAGAAGCTAGTAGGTGAATAATGTCATTAATGGGGAAAAGTAAGGCTCCATAACCTTGAAGGTAGAGACGAGTAGACAGTTGCAAGCTTGATGTGGAAGGAAACAAAGAGCTTAAGAGGTGGTGTGTGAATAATCTCTATGTGTCAAGCATAGGAGTTCCAGGGAAGGATTTGTTAGATATGAATTATCTATTGTCCAAAAGCTTAAATCAGAGTTCATAGTGGAAGCAAGATGCCAATGCAGAGGAATTGAGAATGCCCTCATTTAAAAAGTGTCATTGAGTGAAAATGGGCTTCCATTGGGAATGATATTAAGTGTGAAAGGTATGGTTTCACAGGGAAAGGTTAATGAAGTAACCTAATGGGAAACTAAGGAGTAATAGTATTTGATTCAAGAACGTTGTAATAGGGTGATGGAATGGTTGAGCTACTTCATTCTAGGGTGCTGGAATGTTTCATAAAGGTAAAGTTGGATATGAATTCCTAGGAGAGGTTGTTGAAAATAGAACACATTGGTTGGATTGCGGAATGGCCAAGTGGAACTTGGCTGGAAAGTGTTCAAACCAGGGAACCACAGTGCAGATGAGAAGAATGAGAGCACGCAAGGCATCAAGGATCTAAAGGAATTCAAGGACAACCAAATACAATAGAAATAGATAAATAAACAAGTGAATTGAAACAGAAATGCACTAGAGTGCATGAAGCATACAATGAAGTTAAATTGCATATGCATTAGTAGACATGCTGACAATAAATGCTTGGTGCATATGGGTGTGTAATTTTGCATATGTACATGCTTTGATATGCATATAACATGCTAGTGAACTTAGAATAGTATGTTATTATGAAATAATGTGTGAGTATGACTAAGGATCGATTATGTATTCAGGAAAAATGATACATCAAGGTTAAATATGTGGATGTTGTTGTTGCTTATAATTTCCATCGAGGTGAAGACCCATGAGGATGGCAGGAATGGTGATCAAAACAATGAAGGGGGGAGTTTGTGAGCTTCTACAAATATCAGTTGGCCAGACAACAACAAGTGGGTTGGTAACAACCAGGCATGTATGCATTTAGTTTCCGTTGATGAATACATGTTGAAGGGGATCGGGGTAAGGATTCCCTCAGTTGATTTTCAATATTTAAATTGATATGTAATGGCCGAAGGCCTAGAGTGTGTAAGTGTTATTGATGCTAGAATGCACTTAGATAAAATGTCAATTGCATATTATGTTATGATTGGTTATGGGATCATAACCAGGTTAATATTGGAGACATACTCCTTATATAACAATGAATATCCATAGAGCTAGTCATGTGTGGGACCATAATATGGTTGGACATGGAAGGGCCATAATGCTATGTGAGTGCTCGATGGTATCTATTGTATATCTGATGTTTGGATTGCAACCTCTTTGCCAACACTGAAGAGCACTTAAGGATTATATTCTTGGTGTTGTGTTTGGGTGGAAAAGGAAGGTAACCAAATAGTTAGGCAAGCAGTAGGAAGTGTGTGGATGATGTGTTGAATCGTTGGCCATACCTTCCAACCCATCATGGTGGAATACATGACATAGTTATGTGGTATTATGTAGTTAATGCATGGATGCATTGTGTAGATGTGACCATGGGTATTGACACATTGATTGTTATCTTATTAACTATTGCATTATGAAAAGTCTGCGTGACGGATAATACATGTGTACGTAATGATGAGTTCATTCCAATTGATAGTTGGATTAATAGAAGTAATTGAATTATAGTTGTAAACAATTATGAGAGAACTTTGTGATTTTGTTTTGAATCATTGCCATGAAAATATATATCTTGTACATGAGATATTGACAATTTGTTTGGATGAGGAATGCTGAAATTGTAGGAGGAAAGGGGTCTGGGATATGGTAGTGTTGTAAGCTCATAAAGAATACCAATGCCTATCACTGCAAGAGTCAAATTGTTATGAGCAGAAGCTCATGCCTAGAATTTTTATTTTTTCCTATATAAAACAATTTTGGGAATTATGATTTGATAATTACTAACAAGTTGTTTTGGCTGAATGTAAATTGAGGAAATTGCAGGTAGGATGGTGTTGGATATGACAGGGATGTAAGCCCATAAGGAAGACTAATATCTATAGCTGCAGAGCCAAACATTATGAGCAGAAAGCTCATGCTTGGAAAATTTTGTTTTCCTGTATAAACAGATTTGACATTTATGTTGAAACAATTATAATGATATCTCGTGATGATTGTATGTGTATAATACATATGAGATGTTGGATATGCAAGCTGTAAAGCATGGAAAAGGATACTGCTAAGCCATGAGAACCTCTTGGTAAGCCATGATCGCCTAGAATATGTTGTGTTGAGGTAACACAATGCCAGAGGGATGCCTCGGCAAAGCAAGTCTGAGGGACGCTCCGAATGTAAGGCTCGATAAAGTCTCTGGAATTATTCATGTGCGAGTAAACCTTGGCAAGGCAAGATGGATCACCCGAGGAACTATATAGCAGAGAAGGGAATGCCTGAGTCTAGGCCTAGAGGGTGAGTGGCCGCAATGAAGAGGAGACCTTGATAGTTCTTGTAAACTATTGATTAGGATCATGCACACGATGGGTAGTTCTTCTTGTGCAAGAGAACCTTGGTCAGGCAAGATGGATAGCATGAGGGACTGCATAGCAGAGAAGGGGATGCCTGAGCCGGGGCCTAGAAGGTAAGTGACCATAAGGAAGAGGAGACTTTGATAACTCTTGATTGAGGTCATGCACACAATGGGTACGTCAAGGAAAAAATGAGTCAAGTTAACGAGACAACCATATGGATGCAGATCCATGAACCGGACAGATAAGTATTGTATTGGATTATGAAAATTTACTCTTACAATATGAGAAAGAATGAGAATTTTATGCACAAATTTTGAGCTGACATGCTCGCTAATTTGAAATATTGTAGGAAAACGATGAATGTTGAAGATCTAGAAAAGTACCAGACTATGAGAGAAAATAAGGTGATGTTGGAGCAACTAAATGACAAAGGCATGGAAGGAAGAAAGTCCAATGGACTTGCTACAATTGGAGTTCTGGAACCCACAACTCTGAAACTTCTTAGCCGAGTGCACTGAAGCCGGGGAGAAGTGGAACAGCTTGAGGGACTACATGGCAGAGAAAGGGGTTTATTTCTTTGGGTTGTGCAGGGCTGAGAGGGAAGGAGAGCTTGTTGGTTGGAACTGTTTCCAGAATATAAATTCTGAAGATCATCATACATGTTTTAGTTCATAATGCCTATGCATACATGTTTGAGGTCATAGTGCCTATGTATATAAGATTGGGTTGGATTTCCTGTGTGAATTAAGTCTAGAGGGCCTGTATTTGTAATGTTAATAACATTGGAATAGTGTTGTGCACTGAGGATAGTGCCAAAATAAGGGGAGGGGGAGGTAACATCCTGGTTCTAACCCTTATGAACTATAATGTATTATGTAAATATGACTTAGGTTGGTGAGCCGGTAAAGTTGAGAAGGGGATAGAGTGCCTAGGAAATGTAATACTTCATATACTTTAATAAAATACACCACTGGCTACAAGAACGACAAGGACAAAAGAGATAGGGGGCTATGATTCCATGAGAGAGGGGGCTTGAGGGGCTAAGTCTTACTATTATTATTTTTTCTACCCATAATTGATTTTATGGAGAAAAGGGGGTTACATGAGTTTATTGGGGGAGGCCATGTGGTTCTTGATTTCCAAGTAATTATATAAACCCATATTTGGTTTGGGTGGGGGCTTGCTTGTCCACTTGTTCTTATTCTTTCATTGCTACACTTTTTCCACTCTTCATTTTTGGGAGCCTCACTCTTACTGCATTCGTATGCTCTTGCTCTGAGAATGGATATGAATGGCAGGGTGAGGGTGGCTTGGGGTGAAGTTAGGGGATCGTTCTTCCCTTGGTTCATCCTCTTCTCACTGGTTCTTCTTCCTCTTCACTCACTACCGCTAGTTCATGTGCTCTTGGGTTGAGCATGGAAACAGATGGCAGGGAGAGAAGATCCATTGTTGAATGGATGTAATGATTTACTGATCATTCCAGGAGGAAATGGATGCTTGTGTGTATGAACTTGATGGTAGTTCGGATGGAACTGTCCACAGCTGAGAGTCCTTGGAATTCCCAGTAGGGAGATTTCCTGACCAATAGCATTGGAGCCATGGAGAGAAATGGAACAACCTTAGGGACTGCATGGCAGAGAAAGGTGTTCATTTCTTGGGGTTTTGCAGGCCGAGGGGGAAAGAGAGCTGGAAATTAGGATTGTTGTGAGGTTGGGAAACCTAAGAGTTACTTAGCCAACTACTGTGTATTTAAACTTGTCCTAGGACCCATCCTTGTGGATTCATAGCCCTGGCTCGGGGGTGACCTGTTGTTGAGAGTAAATGAACAACAACGTCTATGGTTGGGAGGAACGTCCTTGTTCCGCAGCCAGTTGGTGAATGTTTACTTGCAAAGATAAGTGCTCTCTGTGTTTTCTGTTTAATGTATTATGATGTGTATTTAATTATCTCTGAGATATGTATTCTAATGTGCCTATTTGCTGGTTATTTTTTGTGCATGGCACGTTGTTTATCTCTTTTATGATGTGACATGGATCTTGTCTTATGCATGTGGTGTGAATGTTTCTAACATTATTGAGAAGTCATCCGTTTTCAAT
Organism: Picea engelmannii; assembly: GCA_009831015.1. Taxonomy (NCBI): domain Eukaryota; kingdom Viridiplantae; phylum Streptophyta; class Pinopsida; order Pinales; family Pinaceae; genus Picea; species Picea engelmannii. The sequence goes on along the minus strand of ML832229.1, from coordinate 15,520 downwards.
TTTGAATCAGAGAACTGAGTCTTGGGGATGCAACGTGCCTAGCCTGCAGGTGGTTGGGTGTGTTGCAGCCTGTTTAAGGTAACGTAGCTCGGCCTGAGGGTGGGCGGGTATGCTACAGACTTGTGCTGCCTTGAGGTGATTCTGTGGGAAGAGTTGGGGCGACCTTCTTTTTGGATAAGTTTGGGGGAAGTCTTGTTGCATGTTTGAGGAGGCATACCAGGAGTCACATAACTGTAGGTCTGTGTGAAGTCTTGCATCAAAGAAGAGATGGCAATTTTGTGATGGATTCACATTTGGGGTGATTTGCAGAAGTTGCAAAATATGTTATGATAGATGAGTTTTGGTGTGACAAATTTGTGTATAAGTGTCTTGGTGAGGTGAGGTGAGTCGTGTGACTTTTCCAAGTTGTAAACTGAGCCAATAGTGCTCATATTGTAATGGTTTTTCAATAATAAGACTTAACCAGGTATTAGGCACAATTTATGCCGATCATACTATATATGTGTTTCTCTTGTTTCTTTCGTAAGTGTTGAATCTCTTCGTTTCATGGATGTATGCTTATACATGACTAAGTGTTAAGTTGTTAACCATTGTCTAAGTATATAAAAGTTGCACTAGAGTAGGAGTGTGACTCATCAGTAGCCTAGAATGGAGTATTTGTATGCTCTAAGTGAAGAGGCCTAGTCTGAATGAAGTATCCTTGGTGTTTCCAAGTAGTCAAGTGAGAAACGTCGTAGTGTTGCATGCCCTCTAGTGGTGCATGATCATAAGATTTGAATAGGTACACTATGGGGACGTGATTTATGGTTTTAGAGCTTGTTCGTTTCATATTTTGGAGAATGGTTGATAAGATATTCACCACTATCTTGACGATAGATGGTATCAAAGAAAAATTTGAAGACAGTTTGGTGTGAAGATAATTTAGTGGGAACATTCACAGACTTGGTGAATCATTTGATGGAGTGAACTAGATCACCACAGACTATGCATCATACTTATGACAAAGGTTCGGTTGACAATGTGATGGAAGGTTGATCTAGGTGCACACCTTGTATAGATTGAGAGTAGAATTTGTGGTGAAATGAAGCACTTGGATGAAGTGGATGATTGTAGAACTCATCACAAAGTTCACCACAAAACTTGTTGTAGAGTTGATTTCAGGGATAGTTTGGGCACAAACTTGGTGAAGGTTTAGTGAGGTGGACTAACCTTTCACAGAGACAAGCTGGGCACATATTTGATTGGTTTGATGTGTGACAGAATTAAGTGATGGACCTGTTGTGCACACCTTGAAGAGACCATGCATAGAGTTTGTTGGGTGAACTGAGCACTTGGGCAAGGGAGATGAATGCAGGATTTGTCACACAAATTATCACATATATAACACTAGAAGTGATCACAGAAGCGAGCGCAGAGGGTGATTGCAAACGTGATTGTGAAGGGGAGAAGTTCTAGGTTGCAACAAGTTGAAATAATTGGGTGAATGATTTGAGGTGACCTAAAGGAGCTCCACAACAGGAAGTTGGTTGGGCACATTTCCATCATGACGTCTTTGTACTGTGCATCGTTGAGAACAACAATTGAGTTGAGTTGGGTTGTTGGATGAGTGGGTTGACCACAACCTTCAAACGAGGTAGCTCTTTGCAGAGTTACAATAGTCAATTAACATCAATATGACTTGATATTTGGGTGGTGGGTGTATGATTCCTTGAAGCAAAAGAAATCAAGGTGTGGAGATGGTAAGACATTGGATATGTGTTTGGTTGGTTACATGTGAATTTTGGGACTTAGATAGATTTTTGAAGCAGACGAATGGAATCAACCTTGTATTGCAGTGAAGGTATTGCAAGTTTGTGGAGCTATGGAAAATGATTGAGGGGAGTTCATGTAGAGAGTTAGTGGCTTGGGAAAGTGGAGGTCCAGGATAGCAGACTTGAACCATGGCTACAACCAAGAATGTCGTTGGAAACACTTGGAAATGTATGGTTGGTTTTGAGTTCTTGCATTTCCTAAGTGTTATGGCGAGTTCTTTGAAGGGAATTCATATGACTTGGTGGTTCAAGTGTATTTTGTTTCTGTGGTTAAAACCTACAGACTTGAGGGTGACTCAAGTGGTGCAGATTCAAAGAAGTCTTGTAGCATTTTGGGACACATTGGTTGGGTGAATGTGTAGAGATCTTGGGGCGACCTGCTTGGACACGTATTGTGGTGGACTTAGGAATATTTGGATGCAACCATGGAGGTGGCTTGAGGAAGCTGCCTAAATATTTGATGAGGCACATTGGACATGTCACTATGGTGAAGTAGACAATGAAGTTTGTATGTGATGAGTTTGATAGGATAGGTGAGGTGCCTTGGTGCTTGGTTTCTTATCCAGATTCGTTGGGTAATGCGATGACTTGACAATCACGATGACAATGCCATAGTTTGGATGCTAGCAGGAGGTGCAAGTCAATTCCTTTTTAGGAGATGGATGGAGTGAACAAAGAAGTTGACCAAGAACTTTTGGAGTCAACTTGAATGAGAAGAACATAGACTAAGTGAATTGGGTGGTGTTTGCTTATCTGTGGTAAGGGATATTGGATGAGGAAGAGCACACCTTGGTGACTTGTAGATGATTGTGTGATGACTTAAATATCTGAGAGGTTTGTTGGTTGAGGATGACAAAGAATTTGCATAATGCCTAAGGCATGGAAGTTCTTTGAGGTGACTGATTCTACTTGGAGCACTTTATACAATTTGTTGGGAGGTTTGAGGAGAGAGGGCTTGTTGGCCACACTCATCGCAGATGTTGAGTTGCAGAGAGATGACTTTATGAAAATAGGTGAGTTGAGGACTTTCCTTGGTTTTGAGGATTGAAAAGACATGCAATTGCAATGTGAAGAGATTTCTTGGACATGGGTGTTTCTCTAGTATTGGGCAACATGGTTGAGGGTGAAGCCTAACCATTCAAAGGCATAGAGAGGTAGACGCAACAACATAGATAGGTGATGAAGTAGTGAGGAAAAACATAGTTTGAACGTGTAGTTCTTGGTGCAGACGAGACATTTCATATTTGAAGACGCAGATGAAGATGGGGAGAATTCAGCCAAGGAAGCCAAAATTGTGGACTTGATCACAGTTTGAGTCACAAGGGTAGAGTTGGTTGGATGTGTAGTCTTGGATGTGATGCGGACTGTGTGCAATAGATTGGCTAACTATGCCATGAGGTGGGTAGTGGAGTCAAGTTGTCATAGATGACTGTGTTTTGAGGTGAATTCAAAGTGTAGTAAAGTGAGGGGCGACCTTGCCTTGGTTTGAGATTGTTGTGCATATGGAATGAATTACAAAAGGAAGTCAAAGTATGAACTCACCACTAGGTTCAAAGTGCAACACTTAGACATGGTGGATGATCTCCTTGAAGAAGTTTGAACGATGGAAGTAGTAGTGAGTTACCTACCTTGGTATTTGGAGCTGGATGGAGTGACAAAGATGTGAACATAAAATACTAAGTTCAAGCATGGAGATGCACAATTCAAGAATTGGACGTGACAGTTGGACTAACTACCTAACCATTGTAGGACTTGAGGCTAGCATTGTGTAGAGACATGATAGAGTTGGTTGAAGTATGGATGCAATAGAAAGTTCACAAAAGTTCAACACTTAGACATTTTTGAAGTTGTTATTGAGGTTGCAACAACATTTGAGGAAGCAACAACAACAACAGAATGAAGAGTGATTGTCACAACGAGACACTGGTAGCTTGGACATTGCAGACAGAGTTGGGGTTGAGACGTCTTTCCATCGTAGTAGACAGTTTGGTCACACACAAATTTGGGCAAAGGGCAGTGTGGATGGTTGAATAAGCTGCAGATGATTGTAGTGCGAGTAGGAAACTTGGGGTTTCCACTTCACAAGGAAACTTGGGGTTTCCACTTTGGAAAAAATTGGGGTTTCGAGTTGGCACAAAACTTGGGTTGACGACTGACTAGAGTGTTGGCTGACCATGTCCACTTAGGATCCCAAATCCGCGTTTTATGGATAACTACAACCAACTTCACCCAATTTTATTGGTTTGGTCCTTGAAAAAAACCTATTTACAAACAATCCTTTGATTAGTCTAACACAATCATCATTGGGAGATCTATTTCATTCTCAAGGAGCGTACTCGTGATTCAGTGCTACGGTGTCTTTAAACACCACCACTGCTCTCGGATAAGTTCTTCTATGCGTTTAATCCTTATCCCAACATGGTATCAAAGTTAATGGTATTTTGATCTCGGGATCACAAAGAATGAGATAGTGGCTTGATGCGGATTGAAGGAAACCATTCCTTTCTTTCTATACGTTATGCGTATAGTTTATGCGTATAGTTTTTGAAGTTCGTCTATGTCCTTCTGCCCTAGATATGTTTCCCAGAGATGTTTTTCTGAAGTTTGTATAAAAGTTGAATGGGAGTTTTACCAGGATTACACACTAGCAGAGAAGGGCTCGATTGAATCGATCCATGGATCTGCATACATATCTCTAATCTCGACTAGCTCTGGAGAAGAGTTGACTGCATCTACTGGAGAAGCTTTCTTGCAGACCAGACTAATCAGACCTTCCTTGCATTCAACAAGAAGTTGATTTGTTTTTACTTGGCTTGGCCCGACTGTTCTTATAGACAAGACTATCCATTATTTGGTTTCGACTTGGCTGGAAATATGCCCTCGATATCCACTGCGTCCGCATGACCTCCCCTCTGGTCGACTCGACGTATAGTTGAAGAAGCATCCGTCACTCAACTTGACCAGTGAAACCCTCGACCGTGAGGCCACTCGACTAGACCAGAGAAAATTTGACGGACAAAACTAGTGATACATGCATGGACATCCCTTGGCATTTACTGTCGATTTGAAATGGGATCTGTCTAACTTGCATACATGTAGGGAAGATTTGACTGCGGGAGATTTCGTCTCGTCTTGCATACCCGTGAATTCCCTAGCTCTTGTGCCCACCACTTGACTCTTCATCGCACGACTAGTATTGTATCGACTTGACTAGTAGAAGAAAAATATCCATCGACTCAACTGGCAGACAGGGTTGACTACCTCTCTAGCTCGATGGGACTTTCATAACTCCTTTAATTTCGACCATTGGTGTGTGGGTAAATCTCCTTGGACCTTTCCTTCCATTTGCAATCTTTATATTTATCCTTGGTTTCGACTTGGCTGGAAATCTGCCCTCGATGTCAAATGCGTCTGCATGACCTCGCTTCTGGTCAACTCGACGTATAGCTGAAGAAGCAGCCCTCACTCAACTCGACCGGTGAAACCCTCGACCATGAGGCCACTCGACTAGAACAGAGAAAATATGACGGAAAAGACCAGGGATACATGCATGGATATCCTTGGCATTTACTGTCGATTTGAAGGGGGATCAGACCGAATTTCATATGCGTAGGGAAGATTTGACCGCGGGAGATTTTGTCTCGAATTGCATACCCTTGAATTCCCTATCTCTTGTGCCTATGACTCGACTCCTCATCGCACGACTAGTATTGCATCGACTTGACTAGTATTGTATCACCATTTGCAAAACGTTTTTGCTTTGGGATCACTTGATTCATTGGACCTTTCCTTCCATCGAAGATGGGCATGCTAGATGAAGATGAATTTTTGGTGCTTCAGAAACTTCAGGAGATTTTTTAGAAGAAGGCTATTACCTTGGAAGAATATCACAACCGACTTCATGCAGAAGTTGGTTCCTTGCAGAATGTCATGGCATAATTGCAGACTTAGAATCAATGCTTGATCAATGAACTGGAGATAGCCCATATCCAGTTGGAAGATGAGGTTTCCCTCTTTCAAATTAGCCTTCTATAGTAGTTTGATGAGAAATCTAGGAAACCTTTTGACCTATAACAGACAATGGAAACCATTTTTCAAGATATGGTGGATGATTTTGGCGATAGAACCGATCTTGTCGATGATCTCATGAAGGAGGTAAAAACCCTTTCTCATGAAAATGATGCCTTGAAGACAAAAAATGCAGGATTGAAAAATCAGTTGAAGGTTGCAGAAAACGTGTTCTAGACTACTGTGACTGAGCACTCCAGAAGGATTACTACCATGGGGAACACTGCAGTAATATTTTTTTAGACTCTTGCAGACAAATTTCAGGACAAGTCTGACCTTCTTAAGGACTTGGAGGAAGAAGTGAAAGCTCTTCCTAATACAACATTGAGCACATATGTCAATCAACTGATGAAAACAAATTCCTACCTGACTTGTGAGGTTTCCCACTTGTAGGCCTCTGTTGATGAGATCTGTGAAGAAGTTGCTCTTCTCCAAGAAAATAACAATTGACTGTTTGATGAATATCAGACATTGAAGGAAGATTATGATTCCATATTACTACAACTGACCGAGAAGGATGAGACTCTTAAGATCTTGTAAGATTGCAAACAAAACCTTGAAGAACAAGTTTTCCAGCTGCAGATTGATGAAAAAAATGTTGAGAAGATTGGTGATGAGAATATTGTTGTTGTTGAGTTGTCAAGCTCACTTGTTTCTTCTTCCACCATTGCTACTAGTCCAATTGTTTGTGAGAAGAATGTTGATGTTGTTGAGCTGCCAGGCTCACCCATTTCTTCTCCACCCTATGATGCTCCTTGTAAGCCAAATGTTGTTAATTTATGCTTTAAAACTAATAATTGTGTTGTTTCTCATAGCTTTGAAAAACACACTACAGGTATAGGATCTCGATTACTCACCAAGATGGGATGTACCAGAGGAGGAATTGAGAATAATGGATAGGGTATTGTTGTTCCTATTACAAATGAGATAAAGTATCCAAGAATAGGTCTTGGATATGATGTTATTGTTGCCTCCTTTCCTACACACGCCCTTGCTGCAAATATGGAAGTTTTGTTCATTATAGGTGGAGTTCAGATTGATTTTCCAATAGATAAATATACTGAATTGATTGATGAGATGGATGTTCCTAAAATGCCAGAAGCTGAGAATATTATTTTTGATGACACTGTTGCTAATATATCGGGTCACTCTACTCATGAGAGTACATTAGACCTAGAGCCTATATCTCTTGATCAACCAACAAAGAACTCTGTGTTTTATCATCATCCTCACCATCAAAGACATGGAAATCATGCTTTTAGATATTTTCAAAAGAGACGTGAAAGGGAGAACTATGGACTAGTGCCAACTATCAAGATAGACTGTGGTTGGATTGATGAGTGGTTAGGGGTGCATCTGACCAGATGTTTGAGGAGTCCCTACCATTGTGTTTCGTCAACTGTACGGATGTACAATGCTCCTCTTCACTATTGATTTCGATCATATGATTGACCTGACTTAATAGTCGACTGGAGTTCGATTGAGATATTGGTCGACTGAGACTCAACTTTCCTTGATAGTTGACTGTGTGTTTTGATGAAAATATATTGTTGATGTTTTAGTCCTTCAGTTGTGTTTAAGGGGAGGAGTAATTGAAGATTGTTGATGTGTAAACCCAACTGATTTGCTTGGATTTGCTGAGATTGACCGAACCATGTTGACTGTGTTGTTGGGAGCTGTACTTCTGCTTATTGTACCTAATTCAGAGATTGTCTAGCTTGGAAGAGACTGTTGGATTGGAAGAGACTGCTTATATTGGTGCATTCTTGTCTAGTCGACTGATCGACTGACTGGTGCTATCTTGTTGTGTAGTCGATTGATCGACTGGTTGGTGTTGTCTTGTTGTCTAGTCGAGTGACTGACTATGATCGTGTTTGGATAGAGTATTTTTCAACCAGTTTGCAATGGATGACTTCCTTTTTTTTATTTGATCCGTGTTGATGGTGATCATAGTTCCTCAGGAGTGTTGTTAGACCGTCTTGTGATCAAATTTTCCATTCAGAGAAAATTCGGAGGGGAAAGCTACATAATCTTTTTTTCCTCCAAGCTGAGTTTACGAGGGGGTGTTGGAACATGTGGTTCCATCATAAACCTCACCTTGTCAGTTGAGTGGGTCGACCAATTCTTTGGGTCGAAGGTCGACTAAACCGTTGGTTGACCATATCCACTTAGGACCCCAGATTCATGTTTTATGGATAGGTGCAACCAAATCCACCCAATATTATTGGTTTGGTCCTTGATCAAAACCTATTTATAGATGATCCTATAATTAGTCTAACATAATCATCATCGGGAGATATATTTCTCTCTCATGGAGCGTACTGGTGCTTCAGTTCCATGGTGTCTTTAGACACCACCATTGCTCTCATATCAATTCCTCTTTGCATTTAATCCTTGTCCCAACATGGGTGACTAGGTCCACGAAGGGGCACAACAATTTATTTGGGCACATGGGTTCGCGAAGGGGCGCGAAACTCCTAAAGGATGTGGTGGTTCAATATGGTGACCTTTGGAGTCCCTATAAGAGAATAAGGGTGCACACAAAATGAAGATATATTTGAAGAACAAGGAGAGAAAGATCAACTCTACAATTTTGAGGTAGACTTAGACGAAGAGGGGTGAGCTCCCTTAAGGAGCCAAGTCGCTCCACATGGGAGGACTTGTGCTGCCTTGAGGTGATTATGTGGGTAGAGTTTGGGCTACCTTTTTTTTGGCTGACTTTGGGGGAAGTCTCGTCGTAGGTGTGAGGAGGCATGCTAGGAGATAAAAATGTAGGTCTGTGTGAAGTCTTTCAGCAGAGAAGAGACAATGAGTCTATGGTGGATGCACATTTGGGGTGCTCCACAGAAGTTGTGAAAGATGTTACGATGGAAGAATATTGGTGTGATGAATTTGTGTATGAGTGTCTTGGTGAGCTGTGGTGAGTCATGTGACTCTGGCAAAATTGTAAACCGAGCTGGTAGTTCTTATATTGTAACAATTTTGCAATAATAAGCCTTAGCTCGGTGTCATGCACGGTTTGTACTACCCGCACTATATATGTGTTTCTCTTGTTTTTTTCGCAAGTGTTCTCTTCATTTCATGGATGTATGCTTATATATGACTAAGTGTTAAGCTGTTAACAATTGTCTAAGTATACAAGAGTTTCACTAGAGTAGGAGTGTGACTTGTCGGTAGCCTAGAACGAAGTATGAGTATGCTCTAGGTGAAGATGCGTAGTCTGGATGAAGTATACTTAGTGTTTCCAAGAAACCAAGTGAGAAACATTGTGGTACCACACACCCTCTAATGGTGCATGATCATAAGATTCGACTAGGCACACTGTGGGGACGTGACACATATGAAAAAAAAAAAGTGAATATAAGTACTAAATGAAAATCCAATTATAAGCACTTTAAGGGTTGAGCTCATTAATTGGCTCATGATGTGGCAATTTTGTTACTACTTTGAGATTCTCTTGGCTTTGAGAATGATTTATTCTCTACCAAAGAGGCCAACCATGAAAAGGTGGAAGTTCACATGCCCCCCCTCCCCCCTGCACATCACTCTCATTTCCCCATATCGAATTTAATTATAAAACAATGCACTTACATATCATAGTGGCAAATAAGTGAAATCAAAATAAGAACACCATATGTACTAATAAAAAATAACATAAAAGATCATCCAATGTACACAAATACGTCTCATTAATTCATTTGGCTAGCTAATTTCTATTTCACTCTATTTCCTCTTTTTTTTTTTGAAAAGTCCACAAGTGTGTCATTGTCTTCTTCTTCTTCTTCATCTTCATGTTGTTATTCTTTTGTCAAATGTGTTTGAAGAGAACATAAAACTCACCTCTCTACACGTTGAGTAGAACCCACATCTAAAAGAAAGGAAAACCATTTATAAGTCACCTTGTTCATATTATTTCAACATAACAAATTTATTTTATTACTAATATGATGTCCAATTTAGGATAATTCATTACATATAGTTATTGTGATGAGTATCTCTAGTGGTAAACCCAGTGGTAGGTTTAATCTCTTGTTGGTCATCACCAAAAAGCTCAGTAATGACATAACCATCTCTAACAACATATTCATGCTCCTATAATAACATTCATAATTATTTATAAACCATACACCTAAACAAGTTAATTATTAACACCACTCGAAATATATTTCATTGATTTACCTCCAAGTTCAAAGTACAAGCTGGATCTTGTGCCTTGCCTTGATTGAGTTTGACCAAGGTTTTATATCCCATAGTCAAGACAATTTTTATATTGTCTTGGATGGGGAATTTGTGGAACTTGGTCCACTACATATCATAACAAAACACTATTAATTTTGACTTAGATTTAAATAAGTGTTGAACATGTTAGTAAGGAAGTCTTTTTAATTTTAGTACTTACATATTTTCCCTTTACCTTCACATATCCTCTAGGCAAGTTTATGTCGTCACACCTTCTCCAATCTAGCCTTTGTGGCCTTCGATATTTCTTTAAGCCTATCAAACGTTACAAATGCATGGCCCATGTTATTTAGTCAGTTAGGTCAACTGTAAAATTATTTTTCCAATAAATATTATATTATAACTATTTCTCTGGCTCTCCAACTTTCAATGTATTCCTTCTTTTTCATCCTCTTATCCCTAGCATCATCTAGTAGTGCATCCCACATACTTTTGAGGACTACTAAAGGATGCTCATAATTATGGTTATGGTGTAGATTTGTGTAGTAGGTGTCCCATGTTGTAGCTATATTCCATAAATTAATTCACCTTTTGGATGCATATTTGTCCAAAAAGATGTACCATGTAATCAATTGACTCTTTTTCAAATCCTTGTCTTGGTATTTATAACTAGTTCAGATGGATGGTCTAAAAAGACTACATGTATTCTATTGCAACTAAAAAATAAAACTTGTTATTCCCTACTAATGCAATCATATATTATAGTTAGTCTTATGAAATCAACATAAAATTAGTAATTATGTATAAATTCAAAATAAGTTAAGGGATTAGTAATTACCAAGAATTTTTAAACCCTTAAGTGGGACAAGTTCAGCATCCATGTGTAATCTGATAGGGAATGACCCATTGATATCAACAATTATGATTGTTGAGGTATCATGACCATTCATCATAGAAGTGATATCATTAGTGTCCATGCCACTAGATGCATGGGGTGTGGTGTGGTATCAATAGGAGTTGGAGTAGAGGCACTAGAAATGTAAGTACAAGTAGAGGCACCAATAGTGGGAGCATGGATATAGGCATTAGGAGTATATGCAAGTGTGGTCATGGTGGGTTGACTAACAATAGTAGGCATTATGCTACTCTCAATGCTTGGGACATCTCTAAAAAATATTTGTAAAAAAACAATATTGTCTTAGAAATAATTCATCAAAAATAAGAAATTGCATACTTTAAAGCCAAGGAGTTCATCAAATTCCAAAAATTTCATACTTAAAGTGATTGAATGTTTCCATCAACTGTTTTTGTTTAGCAATTGCTTATTTAGAGTTATCTTGCATCAAATGAAATACTTTCCTATCCAATTCTTTTACTTGTGCTTTAATAACATTTAGTAGGCCAATATGATACAAAAATAACATTCTTGTGATCATCTCCATGTAGGGTTGAATCCTAGGAATAACTAACAATTACGATGGATTAGAACAATAATAAACATTGATTAAAAACATAAAAAATATCTATTAGATTACCTTCCTTGCATCAACTTATTTCTCGCAATCAATCTGCAACATAAACATCGATATGTTGATTAGATAAAAGATACATAAGACAAAACTATTGCAAATCATATCCAAACTCAATTAGTAAATAATACTATAAACTATAAAACACAATTACTCGTTTCCTTAATTATATTCAAGTTGTAATAAATCCACAAATCTTGCCTTGTAGCTGTTGGTTTTATTGCACAAACCACAACATTATTTCCATCACACCCCTCAAACACACAATTTGGTAGCTTGTTCATGCTTCTAGGACATTAAATGTTTATAAACCCCACAAAATTTTCTAAAGCTTTTGGCCTTCCATCAATATATATATATATATATATAGATTGACCATCATTTTGATTTGTTTATTTCATTTTGTTTTAATTTTTCCAAATTCTGTCTCTCTGCTTACTCAATAGATACTAGACCAACAATATCCAATATTTATAATTGTATGATAGGACAACATACTCCATCAGTTCAACTACGTTGTTGCATGTAATTCTTACACCATCCATAGAAAAGAGCCCCATCCCATGCAAACTAAATGGAACAACTTTATGATCTCCCATTAATACAAAAAACAATGTCCACTCTCAAAAAGTGGTTTTGGTTCCTAAATTTTCACATGATGCTTATATCTCAACGGAACTTCCTCGTCTCCCTTAGTCTCATTTTCATAAGAGCATATCCCTCCTTGAGCATAAAACAAATTCACGTTTTTAAATTTTCTTTTGACATTACCACCTCTAATGAATTTCAATCTCCTACTTGATATTTCCCCTTCCCCCTTTTCTTCAATTAACTACCATAGTTCTTTATATTGATATCTAACATATACCTATTAAGTTGTATCTATCTATACATTAAAATACATTAACATTGATTGTTTTGATAAATCATTGCATGCATTAAAAGTTTTCAAAAACATATGAGACCTCCTTATCCATACCATTATATAAATGTCCTTTCTAAACACAACATATTCGTAGCATTGGCAATATTTATTCTATCTGAAGAAGGTTATCCCGGTTATACATACCGTAGTCACAAGTATGGCCTTTGGCCAAATGCTCGACTCCATACTTGTCGTTCTCACTTTGATTCAGTGTTTGAAACTTGTTTAAAAGAGAAAAATACAAATCAGATTTAACCTCCACCCAAGAGGTAGAAAAAACCCAAAGTTGATTTGAGTATGATTTGTAGAGATGAGCAAGAAAATGAATCATCCTCACTGAACATCAACGAAATCTAAAGACCGACCTACAAGAAATGCTACACTTTTATACTAAGTGTTGTATCCTTCATTATTTAACTTTTGTTTACTACGAAAAACTTACGAGAAATAAAAGATGAATACTTGTAAACTAAGTTGTTCCAAGATTTCTCTATGGAACATATTCTAGTTCCAAACTCATGTGCACAAGAATCAACAACTTTGTATGGAAACTTTAAGTTGGGAATTTGAGGATTAAGGAATTCACGGTATCTCCAAAGCATATCAAAATACCTGGTTTAGTTAACTTAACTTCAAGATAGAACAAACTCATATGCACAAGAATCAACAACTTTGTATGGAAACTTTTAAGTTGGGAATTTGAGGATTAAGGAATGACATCTCCAAAGCATATCAAACTATTTAGGCTAAGTTAACTTAACTTCAAGATAGAACAATTTTCAAGTTTGCATATATGTAAAAATTATTATTCTAAGCCTAGTTTTAGCTTTTCACAATTGGAAAACCAATTTAGACCTCAAAACATACTTAATTAGTGAATGATTTTGATTTTGAATGGGAAACACTTAGGGATAAAGCTTAACTCCATGCCCATTAAGCATTCAAATTCTCATTGTGGCTTGGGAGGTCAACACAAGCCCCTGATGGAATTGTTGATTGCCACAATTTATTTGTTTATGATTTCTATTAGAGAAGTCTTTATGAATTGGAACACTCTACAAATCACCCTCCAAAAGAATCAACAAATCCATGAAGAAATGACAGGTCCTAGCCATATAGGTTATAACTAAACAACCACAGTTGGTTCCTTATTAGGAATGTCATGACAAAGATTCTTGAACATGGAAATAAACTTTAAAATATGTTATATAGTATACATAACAATACCAATAGACAAATTGATTCAAGGAACATTAAATAATATATCATTTCATTCATTCATTCATGGTAAGTACAATGATAGCAACATGAGGTCTACAAAGTGTCATCAAAATATGTCCTACAATGTCTATGGAATGTCTTCAACAAATCAAGTAAAGAGTCTACTTAAGGGTCTTGCTAGCATAGGTTGTGTCCACTCAGAGATAAAGTATCCTTATAAAAGTAATTTTATTCTATTAATATACATCATCATTGAAACATATACGATAACATGTCAAACATAGTGGAGATTCTTTGTAATTACTATCATCGCCAGGCTCAAGCTGAGCATCTTCAAAAGTGAAATTGATTACATGATTTACTTTAATGGTTGTGTCACCTATAATGTCCCTAGTTTTGACTCATGGATTGTATTGGATTGAATTATGTGACAAGTGTAAATAAGTGTTGTATGATGGGATGAAATGACCTCATATGTAAAATATGTAAATATGTTGTATGAATTCTTATTGTGGAGCTCAAGGCCAAGGCTCGACTAGTGAATATCTAGGCATGCATTTTCGATAAATATGCTTTTTATGTACCATGAGGTATACTTTTTGTGGTATTCCCAAGAAAAAAAAAATATTATTTAAACAATTAATATAGCGGTCTAAGGTTGGTTGTGGAAGAGCATGACAAGGGCTATGAGTCCACTAGAGGGGAAGAGGAAAGGGATTCCAAGGGGATGTTAAAATAATCTCGAGTTCCCCAAGTCCCCTAACCTTCATCTTTTCACCATGCGCCTTATTAAAAATCCCCAACCATCAATCATTGAATGGAGGTGGTGGTTGTTAGGGAAGTCCACAGTCCTTAGTTATGATGAAATGGGGATTGATTGCAAGTCTTAAGAAGTGTAAGAGATTTCATCCCCATGGGAATTCCAACCACTTGGAAATTCAAACTATCTCTTTTCTTGTGCAATATCTTCATGCAAATTTGAATTGGCTATTAATATTGGCTCATTGGATTCATCCCTTCATCCATTGGATTATATGCGTCCCCATGCTACACTCCCGACCCTTCTCATACTAGGGACTGTAATTTGAAATGGTAAGTGCCAAGGGGAGGTGGGGAAGAGAGGGTGGTGAGTCAGAGAGAGGAATGGAAGGTTGTAGAGGATCATAGAGGTTAGTTTGATAGGAAACCATTCCCATTCCCTATAGATTGTTTCTCATTGAGTGCTCAAGAGACAAAAAATGACTCTATTGGGTTGACCATGAAGGTAGACAACATATTGGATTTCTTATGCAAACACTAAGAAAACTAAAGAGCGAGAATGGTTTCCCGAGGGATTATTGAGTAGTGAAAGGAAAGTCCTTCTAGTACGCTTGAGTGACTATTTAGTGGAGAAAGTGTATATTCTTGGTGTTGTGTGGGGTAGTGGAATGGAATTCCATCGTTGGGTGGTTGGATGACTACCTAGAGTGCTTCATGGTGAGCTGCTTGGTTGAGCTTGAGAGAAATTAGGTTGTGTGAGACACATGAGTGTCCTTATCTTATTTTCTTCACCCCAGTGGCCTCATATCCTATGGTTGGGTGGAAAATTTCTCGAAAGCAACCAATTTCCTTGGACCAGTTTGTTCAAAGATAATTGTTTCATGTATGTATATGAGTTCCTATTTCTAGTTTTGCTAATAAGCTAGTGTTTTTTTCACGTATGAATTTGGAAATGGAATTCATGGTAAAATGATGTTGCATGCATGATTTATACATTATTAGGTTGCATGTCTTTGTAATTAAAAATG
>ML832228.1:49642-68501 GCA_009831015.1 Picea engelmannii | reverse complement strand
GGAAATAGTGAAATTCAGTTTAATGAGTGAAAATTTTTTAAACAAAAGAAAATGGAAGATTAATATAAGAGGATTAATAAAAGGACGAGGAATGCTTGGCTGAGTAAAGGAAGCAAAGAGAAGTGAAAAGGTGGAAGGTGTGGGAGGAGAGAGAGCGAGGGAAGAAACTAATTAGAAATTAAGATTTAAGAGGTTTTTTTGTTATGAATTTGGTTAACGATGGGATGCTTTGATTGGCCAAGCCTCTATAGCCATCTTTGTGATTAATGTTGTTAGGGTTCTTTCAATCTCAACAATGTTTCTAATGACTTGACTAGGGTGAAATAGTGTTGAGTTTTGGTTAAAATTCATTTTAAACAAAGGAACATGTAAGTAGTAGGATTACTAAAAGGAGGAGGAGCAAATCTTCTATCTTTTGGGTTTACTTAAAAAGTGTTAAGTTTTTACTGTTGTTATTAGGTTAATTCCAAATTACTTGAGCATTCAATGCATTTCCAAAACAACATCCTAAAGAGGATCACTGAAAGAAACACAATCACAAGGTACACAACATTTTATCCTAGGAAACCTTCATGGGGGAGAAAACCCAACAAAACTTTCTCAGTAATAGATTGCCAATACAATGCCAAGACTAAGACCAAAACACCAAGAATAAGTGTGTAAGTAATAGATTGCCAATACAATGCACCTCTCTTCTCCTTCCTCCTACAACTGCTTTCAAGATATGCGCACTAGATGATTGAGTGTGAGAGTGTGTAAGTGAGGTACCATCCTCACATATAAATACTAGTTGAGGAGGCGCTAGGGTTATGTCTCTTCACATGGCAGGGCCGACTTTATTTAGAAGTGGTTAAAACCACTTTATAAACACTAGGGGCTGACTTTACAAATACCACCATAGAAATATGGTTTTACCAATACACAGAAGGGGATTTGATCTTAAACAAGACCTAACATGATCCGCAAAAGGGGATTTGATCTATAAGATAATAACTCAAATATAATTAGAATATTCTTCAAAGTTACAATATTTCAACACTCCCCCTTAACAAGAAGGGTATTCTACTGACATGACCGAATACAACATCATCAAGAGAAGGAGAGGGAAACATCATCATCAACATTTGGAACATTGACTGGCACATCTATAAATCATTGAAAGTTTTTTCTCATCATCAATATCATCATCGTTTACAACATGGAGCTGGAGTAACATCATCATCATCATCATCATCAGCATGAATCTGAAACATCAACATCAATAGCATGAAGCTAGAACAACAACATCATCCACAACACGAGGCTAGAACAATAACATCATCAACATGTGGCAGTAGAATGAGGCAGGTGTATCAACAACAACATTTTTGGTACTCTGATAGATCGTCCTTATTGGACCTTTGGGATCTGCCCAGGAATCATAAGATTCCCTAGGATATAAAATCCTAACAGAGCTACCACAAATGACCATAGCTGGCATATACATGCACATGTACTCTGACAGACCGTCCTTATCGGACCTTCGGGATCTGCTCAGGGATGATCAATCCCCTAGGATATAAAATCTTAACAGAGCTACCTGCTGTTGGTCAGGATACAATAGTATCATCAACACCACTCCCCTTTTCGAGGGAGGTCCTTTTGGACAACACCAAGCTTGCCTCAGAAGTACTCAAACTTCACATGAGAAGGAGGCTTGGTCAACACATCTGTAACCTTCTCATCTGTGCCAACATATTGGAGCTTTAGAGCTCCCCTCTACACCATATCATGAATGTAGTGATATCGGATCTCTATGTGCTTCGACTTGTCAGGGAACACTGGGTTCTCCGTCATCTTTATACAACTCTGGTAGTCACATAGAATCACGATGGCATCTATCTCTAGATCGAACAGACCTGTCAACAACTTCTGAAGCCATATGGTTTCACAACTGGTAGAACATGCTGCAATGTACTCCACTTCTATCGTGTTGAGAGCAATATTGGATTGCGTCCTACTTTGCCACGAAGTCATGGTTGACACCCAACTAAAACAACATCCTGCAGTGCTCTTTCTGTCTGAAGCACTTCCAGCCCAATCTGAATCAGTATAACCATACAGACTGGAGTCATGATCTCCAGTATAACAGAGACCATAATCAAATGTACCCTTAAAGTATCTCGTCACATGCTTTGCAACTACAAGGTGAACACCTTTGGGCTCCACCAGATACTGACTTATGTTGTTCACAACAAAGAGTATATCTGGCCTGGTATTCGTCAGATACATCAACGATCCAATAATCTGTCTGTATAGAGTAGCATCAACCAATTCTGATGAAGTATCAACCATGAGCTTCAAATTCGTTTCCATGGGTGTGTTCATGGCTTTATATTCCAACATGTCAAATCACTTCAATATTTCGACTGCATACTGCCTTTGGTTAAGGACGATTTGTTGGCATGTTTACAGGCAGAGTATGCCAAAGGGGGAGATTGTTGGCATGTTTACAGGCAGAGTATGCCAAAGGGGGAGATTGTTGGCATGTTTACAGGCAGAGTATGCCAAAGGGGGAGATTGTTGGCATGTTTACAGGCAGAGTTGCTTGTCATTTATGGCAAGAACAACAACGACGATGGTATGTTTACATGCAAGAACAACAACAACGATGGCATGTTTACAGGTAGAGTGTGCTTGTCATTGATGGCAAGAACAACAATGGCAAACAGGAAAGCAAAGAGGAACAACAATGACGATGGCAAACAAGAACATCGAAAATGAGACCCACAGAAGAAGGTTCGGAGGTTGAAACCTTTGAATACTTAGAAAATCTTCTAAGTCGGAAGAAATCGTAAGCTCAGGAGGAGGAGCGACAGTGGCCATCGGATTAGAGTCCACACAGGAGGAGCGCGTAGAAGAGGAGAACAGATCTCAGTTGTTGGATTTGAGTGCGAAGGACCAGCAACCGTTAGATCTAGTGGAGTTGCAAGGAGGATAAGCCCAGGAGTCATCCAACACTCTAAAGCTGCGAAGGAATCCTGGCTGTCCATTGAGGCAGGACATGTGGCGAGAGATCAACATTGCGTTGATTTGCAAGTTGGGAAATCAGAGATAGGAGAAGCAAAAAACTCGCTAAGTTTGAGTTCTCGAAGGAGAGATCTGGACCGTTGATCGAGGAAGGATTGTGGGCCGTTGATCTGACGTAAGCACGAGTTTGGGAATCGAAAGAAGGGAGGTGAGCCAACCTTCGACATCGTGAAGCGCGTAGTCGAGAAATGCGAAGAGAAGATCTCCACTGTTGGATCACGGAGAGATCTAGACCGTTGAAATATGGAAGCTTGAGGACCGTTGATTTAAGGAGGTTAGATCTGATCTGCAGATCGTGAAAGAACAAATTTGAATTGTCCGTTCAGGAGCACCGTCAAGATCGTGAGATCGACAGTCCCGTCGCATTGCAGGGATTGAAGGTGCGCGAGCTTTAAAATGTTGAAGGTGGGCCGCAATTCAAACCACGGTTTTGGAGAAAGGACACGTGGAGCTTTGTAGTGAATTGCGGGGCGAAAATCGGGTTGCCCTCAAACCACCTTTGGACGCGCCTGCAATCGTGTGGTCACGTGAGATCATCGCCCAAGGTCATATCGAAAGAAGGAGCTAGCACTCGCTAGACCGAGATTGCTAAGCGCTCGGAAGTTAGGCCTGTGGTCACAATCGAGGTCACTTCAGCGAAAGATTGAGGAAGGAGCTAGCGTTGCTAGGCTCCACCGCGGAGTTTCGCGAGTTGGGAGAATTGAGGCAACTTGCAATAGATAATTTGAAGTGCGAAGTCACGAAGGGTCATCCTGGTTGATGAGTGGTCACCGCCGGTGGTCATGTGAAAGGAAGGGGGTTAGCAAGAAAAGCTAGTGCCCACTGTGAAGTTTTTCTCAGGAAGGGAAAAGGCACCAAAGGGATGAGCGCACGGAGGTTCTCTCAATAACTGCTAGAACGGAGTGATTGTATCTGTCAGAGAATTCGAGGAATTGCAGGGTGATCGCCAGAGGAGCTGAAGAGTCTCGAGGTAACTTCCAGTGGAATGAAGACTCATCATAGAGACGATTGATAGATGGAAAAGTGTCGAAGACTGTAACTGCCATAAAAGCCAAAGAATCTCAGGATAACGACCACTGATGAAGAACAAACTCAGTATAATCGCCAGAGAGGACGAAGAGTTAGGTGTATGATCTGGCAGAGGACTTGGCATGATAAATATACGCAGAACAGAGAAGAGATGGTTGCTTCTGTAGAGAGTTATTCATGCGGGTAGAAGCATGCTATGCGCAACAACTGAAGCGCACAGAAGAGGTGTACTGCATAGAATGGAAATGTTGCACAGAGCAGAAAGTGTAGAAGAAAGACATAGAACATAAATGCATATCCGAGAGAGGAAGAAAAAGTCTAGGTGCGTATGCAGTGACAGAGCAGAAGAACAGAAAGATCAAGAAGATGCGAGCAGGAAAGCACTGATGCATGCAGAGCAGAGCAGGGTAGCAAAACAATGATGAGACTGTTAAGCCATTGATGTGCAGGCTTACTTATCTACATTGTTATTTCTATTTGGTAATGATTTGGTATTGTTGGAGTGTATTAATATGGAATCAAAGTATTGAAGAAAATAAAAGAATTAATCTGCATAAGAAATCAAGCTCATAATTTAAAACTTTGTTTCGGGTAGGTACATTTCTGGTTGTTATTATCTTTATTGGTTGTTTAGTCGAACTTTCTGATTGGTGTTGACTTGTGAGAGGGAAAATTTTACTTGGCCTTAAACCTTTGCCTTCTCAAAAACCCCAGGTCACCGGGGACGTCTCCCCCGGGCCTACCACCCTAAATAGAAAGAGATATCCTATTGAGGTGACAGTGATAGGATAGTCTCTTGTGTAGCCAATTTGCTCTTCTTTAACCTTTCCTACTATCAAAGTACAAATTGTGTGATAATAGGACATATACTGTTGTTCTTGCTACTTCAGCCCATAAGTGCATTGAAAGATCTTGATCGTGAATCATAGTATTTACTGCTTCCATAATCGTTCTATTCTTTCTTTCTGCTACACCATTTTGTTGAGGATTATAGGGAGTGGTGAGCTCCCTCTTAATCTCGATATCTCTGCAAAAATTCCAAATTCATTTGAGGTGTACTCTCCTCCATTGTCTGACCTGAGTATCTTGATTTTCCTTTCAGAGAGGTTTTCTACCAAGGCTTTGAATTCCTTGAACTTTCCAAGTACTTCATCTTTTGACTTCAAGAAATAAACCCAAGTCTTACGAGAGTGATCATCAATAAAGGATACATATTATACATACCCGCTTAGAACATATTATACATACCCGCTTAGAGAGGTTGATGGCATTGGACCGACAAGTTCCAAGATTCCTTTTTCTTTAATGTCGCTCTTTGGAAAAGGATCCTTTATGTTATTTCCTTGTGCACATCCTTTGCATACACTTTCATGATCAACCTTTAATTTTGGTAAACTTGTAACTACCTTGCTTACATTTTGGTAAGGCTTTGTAGTTGATGTGAGCTAGTCTTCTATGCCAAAGTTCACAAGGACTTTCAGTAGAGTGTTTTAATGATACATTTGAGTGACCTTTTAACTTGTACAAACCACCTTCTTTTGTTCCAATAACAACTACATCTTCTATAGTTTTTCCTTTAGACCACATAAGAACTTCACTATCTATGAATGCAGGCCTGAAACCTTTCTTATATAGGGTTGAGATAGAAAGTATGTTCTTTGTCAAACCTGGTATATAGAGTACATCCTTCATTTTCATCGGAGTTCTTGAATCAAGTTTGTAGGTGGATTCTCTCATTCCTTTGATAGGGTACTGATAATCATCTCCAAGTGAAACTTTTTGGGGGAAATCCTTTTCCATAAGGCTAGAGAGAATGTATTTCTGACCTGTCTTGTGCTTAGAGGCACCGCTATCTATGAGTCAAGTATGCTCTCCAGGTGTCACAGATCCTGAGAGGGCGGAAAACAAAACATAATCTTCAGTATCTTCTTTAGTTAACTTCTTGGGTGGCTCATCATCTTCAGTTGCATGGGCATGATGTCTTTTGTTATTTCTCCTCTTGTATTCTTTCCTTCTGGCAGGACAGTTCTTAGCAATGTGTCCCATATTATTACAATGATAACATTGATAAGAGGAAAAATCTTTTCCCTTTCTTTGACCCTTATGATATTTCTGGTATCTCTTTGGAGAGTGATATTCTTTATGAAAGTGGGTCTCCTTTTGAAAACGAGGCTTTTTCTTTCCTCCTTTAGCATGAGCAGCTAGGGCTTGATCTTCATCTTGTAATAGGACGACTTCTCAGTTGGCCACTCTTGCTTCTTCTTGAACACATACTTCCCATAATCTGTCAAATTGGAGTTTCTCTTTTCTTGCACAAATAGTTTGGATGAATGCATCTCAAGGTCTTGTGAGACCATTAAGAGTTGTCATTATGATTTTATCTTCATCTAAGTTGTCTCCAATTGCCTCTAACTATTCCTTGAATTGAGAAACCCTAGAGAAATAGTCTTGAACTGTTTTTCCTTTTTGCATCTTTGTATTCTTGAGTTGGGTTCTCAAGTTCATCTTTCGGTTGATGTACTTTCCTTCATACATTCTGGTTAGGGCATCAAACATATCTTTTGGAGTATTCTTAGAAGACACTTGAGGGATCAAGTGATATTTAATAGAGTCTACAATTATCCTTTTAGCCTTAATCATATCCTTCTTGTACTTCTCTTTGGCTGCATCTTCTTCGGGTTCTGGTAACTTTTCTTTTATGAATTTTGCAAGGTCATTCTCTTCAAGAATGAGTCCAATTCTATACTTCTAGGCAAGAAAATTTTCCACACCTTCTAGCTTGTCAGCAAGCTTGGTGCTTGCAGACATCTTGACCTGGAGCTAAGAAAATGACTAGAAAATGAAAGTGCTTAAAAATTGAAACTAAGCTTACCAGGAGATGTGCTGGGCTGAGGCGAGTTTGTTGGAGCTGGCTGTTTCAAAAAATTCCAGGTTTTACACCAACTTGACCTGTGCAATTCTGGACTGGTACTTTTGGCACTCGTTCCGGTTTCCTGTTTTTCTGGTTTTCTGGTACCAGTCAAAACTATGGTTTGACTTTTCAAAAAATCTAGCCAAAAAGTTTGCTCAAGCTGCCAAAAGATGCAATAGGGCAATGTGCACTTCCCAAGATAGTTTTTGGTCAAACATTTATTTTCAGTAAAAAGCCCTAATTTTCTTGTACGACAACAATGATGGTTTTGGTACCTAGTGAAGGATGCTCTCTTCTGTCAGGCTCTGATACCATGTTAAGTTTTTATTTCTGTTATTAGGTTAATTTCAAATTACTTGAGCATTCAATGCATTTCCAAAACAACAGCATAAAGAGGATCACTAAAAGAAACACAATCACAAGGTACGCAACATTTTATCTTGGGAAACTCTCACGGGGGAGAAAACCCAACAAAACTTCCTCAATAGTAGATTGCAAATACAATGCCAAGACTAAGACCAAAACACCAAGAATAAACTAAGACTGAGCATGTGCCTCTCTTTTCCTTCCTCCTGCAACTGCAACTGCCTTCAAGATATCCGCACTAGATGAGTGAGTGTGAGAGTGTGTAAGTGAGGCCCCATCCTCACATATAAATACTAGTTGAGGAGGCACTAGGGTTATGTCTCTTCACATGGTAGGGCCAACTTCTTCTAGAAGTGGTTAAAACCACTTTATAAACACCATGGGCCAACTTTACAAATACCACCATATAAATATGGTTTTACCAATCCACAAAAGGGGATTTGATCTTATACAAGACCCGACATGATCAATCCGCAAAAGGGGATTTGATTTATAAGATAATAACTCAAACATAATTAGAATATTCTTCGAAGTTACAATATTTCAACAAAAAGTGTTTTCACCTTGCTAGGAGAGCACTAGGTCTCTTAGCCCCCTTGGCCATGCATGGACATATGGATGGCTTAGTTTGGGTGGATGCTCGACCTTGGTTAGAGTGTTAGCATAGTGCCCTTACCTAGGAGGTCATTATGTTTATCAACATGATGACTAACGCATTGGATGCATACAATGGGAGAGTTGGTCACTTGATTAGTGGACCATGTGCTATATACCTTGGAGGTTGGGCACTTGACTTGAGGATGCTTGGGTTGAGGACCATATTTCATGGAGGTTGGTGATGGACCTAGACACATGTTGAGGAGGAGCACTGGATTTTTGTGACCACATTGGCAACGCGAGAGTAGTATTTGACAAATAAAAGGACACATTGCACACAATTGTTGGGGTAACAACTTGTTGGAGAGTGTGCCATCTTGGAGGTGGGGTGTTGAGCTCAAGAAGGATCATGCATGGAGGGCATTTCACTTTGGGTGTTGGATAAACTCTAGTTTGACACTTGTACATCCTTGTATTCTAGAGCATTCCATGTGGGGTGGTGGGCCTTGGAATAGTAGCAATAGTGGTACTGCCTCCTTAGCTTGTTACTTTAGTTGTGAACCTGGGGCTCGTAAAAACTTTAGAGGAGCTGTGCAAATTATATGCAGAGTGCACTGACAACATCGTAGGTCTAATAAAATTGGTCAAGGGGCTTAATGCATGAAATGTGATTGTAACTTATGTAGGAAATCTAAATTGCATGAATAACTTAAGCTACTGCATGAATAACTTAAGCTACTTGCATGAATGGAAGCACACCAAACAGAAGAGCAACTAATCCATATGTAGTAAAGAACTTTAATCCTAATTGCATGAAAAGGAACATACTAAGCTGTAAGAAGAAATCAAATTGATTGCAAAGCAAATAGACTAATTCTGTTGCATGAAAGGAATTTGCATAGAAGAAGATGAACTGTTGCATGGAAGAAATGAACCTAATAATTAATTACACCTAACCCTTGAGCCAATATCAAGCCATGTTGTTATGTTATTAATAAATGCGAACTTTATGAAAAGTTAGGTAAGAAATTCAAGAAACTTCAGCTAAAATTGTAAGGAAGGTTCTATAGGAATTGTGACAGTTCAACAGGAAGTTAGGAGCTGTAATAGTTCTATAGGAAACTTCTACAAGATAATGTAAAGAGTCCTAAAGAGATTGTAAAAACTTTGTAAACCATGGACACAGCTGGACTAAGATGCAATGAAATGTAAGTGACTTTTTTAGCCTCGAAAAGATGCCCTTGAGCATCCCAATGGACTTCCAACCATTTCTATAGGAAAACCTGCTGAAATTTACAGTTTGCTTATAGTCTGAACAAAAGTTAGAAATTGTCGTGCATAACTATCTAATCTTCTAAGAAAAGTCTAGAAATTAAATTACAACACACTAATATGAAAGAGAAAGAAAAGAATACAACAAGGCCCTTGTGCCCTCTTGAGTGGGCCCTACCCAAGCAGCACAAGGAACGTCTAAAAACTCTAATAAGATAAGAACGAAAGCATCTTTATTATGGCGATGATTTGTAGCTTCGGGCAGGGATTTTCACATGACCTTAGGTGTTGGGCGTGTGGGAATCATCGTGGGCACCACATTACATTTTCGGTTTGGTGAAAACCCCTTTGGATTTGACTGGGGGCTTTGTGGGTTTGGTGAAAGGCTTTGTGGGTTTGTGATGGGGCTTCACACCCACATGTAAGTCTAATTTGATGTTGACTCGTGGAGGGGCTTCCTTGATGACCCTAAGACTTGTATATAAAGGAAAAAGGTCATTGTGGCATTTCAATATAGAGTGGTGACATGATGGAGTTGGCATAAGTGAGTCTGCACTTGTGCCAAGGAGCTTGGAGATTTCAGCAAGCGAATTTTTGCAACTATGACAAATCTGGCCTATAGTTATGGATCTTCTATTTTGTGTTCTGGCAGGGAAATCACACGTTGAGGTGAGGAAGGCCACACTTGTGGTGGACAACCGCAGTAGGAAAGAAGTCGTACGAGTGGTGCAGATAGTATGGAAGTGTTTGTACAATTTTCCGTATATGTACGTAGGTTACAATGGGCACAGTCGCGTATGTATGCGGGTTGCAGTGGGAACAATTGTGTATGTACGTGGGTTGTAGTGGGCACAATTGCGTATTTACATGGGTTGTAGTAAGGTGAATCGTTTACATCTTGTACAAAGTTTTATGGGCAAGAGTAGGTCCATACATGCAAATGTCAGTGGTAGTAAAGGTGACGTCAGCAGGTCGTACATGTGCTCTACAACATATTTCTGGACACACGAATTTTCTAGGGCTTTGTTGAGGTTTGGTCTTTTGATTTTTTTGGTTTTTGGGGACAAGGTTGTCCTCATATTTTGATGAAATTGTATTGGCTAGGACGGCTGGTTTTGCCCTCAAAATTTCTAAAATTGAGAAAGTTATAGAACAAAAAATTTGTGTCTCGTGTATTGATGATTCATCTCTGATCTTGTTGTTTCCGCTGCATATATTTTCAGTCAATAATTTTTACTATAAAATTGTTCAATGATAACAACTATGGTTTATTGTTAGCTCACTAAGAAGAAATTTTAAATTTGAAAATTAGTCACATAGAGTTGCATGTGAAAATTGACATGGTATTAGAGCTGAGTTGAAGAGAAGGGGATCATCTTTAAGACACATAACTGCTACAATTGGTCGCATATTTCTTGTTTCTGTTCGAACAGGTGACAACTGACAACTATGGAGGGAGTCGTAGTAGTGTTGAGGAGTTAGCTCTAAGAGGGAGCTACAATGATCGTTGCAGGTGGTAGCAAGGTTAGGGGGTCTTTGGTTTGAGACATGGAGCAGACCGTTCATACGAGGAGTTGTGGACTATTGCAGCTTGGTAATGTGGCAGGTTGGGAGTTATGGTGGATTGGCAGAGAGCTCGGTTTGCAACAGTATGTTGTGTGGCGGGCTGCCAACTTTCGAGATGGACTTCTAGTGACTTGTCATAGTGAGTTGGGATGAGTGCAACTCAGGTGTTTTGGCATGGACCAGATAGCTTCGTATGTTTGGCAGTTTGATGAGATAGAGTTTTCGTTGGGTTAGAGAGTTGCAGATTGTCGAGGTGTGACAATGTATGAGGTATTTGATGCAGGAGGATGAGGACACTTCTAGAGATGAGTTGCAGAGGTCTAGAGTGGACTAGAATGAGTGTCCTACTGCAGCTCAAGATCGTTTTAGAGAGAGGATAGGTTCAGTTGCAACACAAAGAGTTTTGTGACTTAGATGTTGGACTTGAGCAGAAGTTCATTGGATTGTCGTGACTTGGGTAAGCAGGATGCATGCCTTGGGGGTTTGCATTGTTATTATATAGTGGGAGCCATCGACACATGATCAAAGCACGAGATTTTTTCAGGAGCTTCACAAGAGTCCGAATCAGGTATGTAAGTGGAGCTTGGTGTGTGGACCAGGCATGTAGTGCAGGGATTTGATATAGTGTTGTTTTGAATGGTGTCAAGCGATGTGTTGAGAGTGACAAATGTGCTAAGGGTCCCATGAGTGTGCTCTCGGCCTTAGCGATTGACGAGAAGGGCTATGCAGTGTTGTTCCAGGATGGATAGGTGTTATTCATGCCCAAAGGATCTAGCTCAGACACAACAATGTCTTTGAGTTAGAGAGAGCAACATATATAGGTAGAAGAGCTAGCCTATGCGAGCCATGACCAGCAGTAGCAGAGTGATAGTGGACATGGAGCATGTAGCTCTTGAAGTTGTGTAGACACAGAGAGAGTTAGACTTCAGAGGGAGTCCAACTTCAGAGGGAGTCAACATGCTTAGAGGGAGAGTCAACCATTGATAGGGAGTCTATCTTCAGGTCTGGATGGGAGAGAGACATCTTCCAAGACTCTCAGGATGGTGTCATGGGTTGAGATGGTTAGGCAGGATGCTTAGGAGCATGAGGCCTCTAGGAAGGGAGTGTCTTCTAGGAAGGGATCATACAAGACATGAGGTGGATTGGAGAGTAGTTGTGATAGCAAATCCAGTGTGGGAGACATAGCTACTTCCAGGTGATTATGGAGTGTGTTGAGAATACCTCCCTCACTTAAGAGGGAGTGTTAATGTTTTGAAGCTTTGGGCAGGTATTCTCACGTGACTCTAGGTGTTGGGCATGTGGAAATCATCGTGGGCACCACAGTACACTTTTGGCTTGGTGAAAATCCCCTTGGATTTGAGTGGGAGCGTCATGGGTTTGGTGAGGAGCTTTGTGGGTTTGTGATGGGGCTTCACACCCACATGTAAGTTTAATTTGATGTTTGTAGAAATTTAATGACAAAATCAACATGCACAAATTCTGTCATACACTTAGCAACCTAGAGATAACTGTTTTAAATGAACTCTGAAATGTATAAACCCACATTCAGAAAATACCATAAGCAAAAATACACATTGTAAGCACTTTTGCAGCAGAATAAACACAATGAACAACAATTACACATCCATGTATTACTCATAAATTTAGGCAACCAACCAGGGAAAACCCAATGTTCGGAAACCCAAAGAGAGAGAGATTTTATTAGCTTCAGGAAAGTTATATCAACAAGAAGATTACATTTTCCAACAAGAGGCAAGAGAATAAGCACCCAACAGTCCCACAATAATCTGCCTAGAAACCCGTGCCAAATCCATACTGTTGTACGACCATCCTTTACAGGATAACACCTTGAAAAATGTGCCAAACATCGATTGTACGGTCTGCTCTTGTACGACCCCGTTGCAACAAGAAACACTCCAAACAACCTCGATTTTTGTGCCCACAAATTGCCTCGAAAACCGTGCCCTCTTCCTTGCTGTACGAACTGTACGGATGCGTACAGTACGACCTCCTCTCAGCAATAAATATCAGCCACTTCTAAAAATAAAATTTGCTTGGGAAATGTGCCCAATATCCCTTGCATATTTCCCAGTTTGTTGCCCTTTCCTCTCCTCATAGCTCTCTCTCAATCTCTCAATCTCTTCTTCTCATTGTCTTGCACACTACCCAATGCATTCTCTTATAATCCGAAAGTGACCTTTCACCTTCCAAGTGTCTTTTCACCTTCCCCATCCCTAAATCCAATGGCCAAGATCTAATCTTGCCTTTACATGATCAAGGGACATGATTCATTCCCTCCAAAATAAATCACTTAAAATATTAAAGTACAAATTCACTTTATAACATAATTGTACTTTATAATATAAAGTCACTTTAATATTAGAAGGTACCTCTATTACCAACATCGCGATAATATCGCGATATTGGCGATATTATCGGCAAAACGGTCAACGACGATATTATCGGTGAAAATAGTGCGATATTTTACGCCCTTTGAAAATATCGCGATATTATCGTAAATAACGCGATAATATCACGCAACGATCCAAAATATCTCAGGCAGGCGGACATGGTCGGAAATAAAGCTCGATTTTGACTTTGTTTTTGTCATTTTGCAAATGAAGTGTGGGGTTTGGAGAGCAAAGGAGAAAGAGGCGAGTTTGCCTTCAGCCAAAGACGAGGAGGAGCGAGATTTTGAGCACTATAACCTGTTTATTGTGAAGTTGGGATTGATTTCTCTCAAATTGGAAAAAAATGAATATTTTTGTATTTTTTTCGTTCTTATGACATTTTCCAATATTTTCCCTGATATTGCTGATATTTTCGTTTTCGGACCCTCAACGATATTTTTCCGTTGGCGATGTTGGTAACACTGGAAGGTACACATAAATAGTAACTTTAATAAAAGAACCACTCTATTACAACTTTATAAAAACCCATTACAAAGTCAAGTGCCTAGTAGTGTAAATGTAAGGTTACTTCCGCATACAAGACAAAACATGGGGAGTACCTCTCGAGCTATAAAAGCTAACACTCCCTCTTAGCGAGAGATGTACTTGCTGCCATCACCATCATCTGGTCACATCACACTGTTCGCAGTAGGAGCTCCCTTTGAACCTGGAGCCATTCCCAACACCTATACAGAACTTGAACCAAAAGACATCCTTTTGACAACTACTCTGAACCCGAAGCTGCTCAGAGAGTCCATCCTTCCACTTTGAGCTGTTGTTCCCTCACACCGGTTGAGCCTCCTACCAGTGCTCTGAAGAGACTCCTTCTCTTCCCTCAGAATGCAAGACTGAATCCTTGGTACCACTGTAAGTCTCAGGAGCCTCCGGCTCCTCATTCGATGCTGAATCATAACCAGAAGGTTGTCCTCGCAACATGTACAACCTATCCATCCGTTCACCAATTAGTTGTGGTTCAATCAGATCCACTCTCTCCCTGTAGATAAATACATGCCCCCTCTTGAAGAATGTGCAATATCCAACATTCTCTTCATCAACTCCATCTCCCTTCGGTCCACTGCTTTGAGATCCTTCCCGGATCTCCTCTTGAGTGAAATTGTCCCACAGTTTGCTCCAATATGGAAGATGCTCATGACCCACCACACACTTCACGAAGACTTCTCATTTCTTGGTGAAGCCTTTCAAGGCTATCCTCACCAACTTTGAATCCAAAATGATCTCCCCAACTGTAGCCAACTCATCTTTCACTTGAGCTACCCGGGTAAGATAAGAAGTCACACTCTCACCCTTACCCATCTTAGTATCATGCAATTAGTCCTTCAAGGCCATCTTCCGGTTTTCATTCTTCGCCTTGTACAAATTTTTCAACGCATCTTACATCTCTTTGGTTGTTTTCTTCTCAGCCAAGTGTGGGATAAGGTGGTCCTTTGCCCCATCCAGAATAAACCTCTAAGCTTTGGCCTCCTTTACCTCATGTAAATCCAAAGCTATAGGGTCTGCTGTGGAAGCAACAACTATGGTGTTGACAAAGCTCCAAATTTTGTTCTCCCTGAGAATAGCTGAGCCTGACATCATTACTTGCCATTGCAAATAGTTGGAAATCCCATCCAACCGGTCCTCATACCTGATGCAAATAACCATCTCGCTGTCAGTTGTTCAATGGAAAACAAACTATCAAGTTTCTCCCCTTCAAATCTTGCCCAAAACTAACACGGTTCACTGTAACTCAGAGCCCAAGCTCTGATACTATGCAGAAATTTAATGACAAAATCAGCATGCACAAATTCTGTCATACACTTAGCAACCTAGAGGTAACTTTCTTCAATGAACTTTGAAATGTATAAACCCACATTTAGAAAATACCATAAGCAAAAATACACATTGCTAAGCACTTTTGCAGCGGAGTAAACACAATGAACAACAATTACACATCCATGTAATACTAAAAAATTTAGGCAACCAGCCAGGGAAAACCCTAATGTGGGAAAACCCAAAGAGAAATAGATTTTATTAGCTTCAGGAAAGTTATATTAGCAACAAGATTACATTTTCTAGCAATAGAATACCTCTTACAACACCCAACTGTCCCACAATAATCTGCCTAGAAACCGTGCCAAATCCGTATTGCTGTACGACCCTCCTTTACTGGATGACGCCTCGAAAAACGTGCCAAACAATAGTTGTACTGTTTGCTCCATTATGACCCTGCTGTAGCAAGAAACACTCCAAACAACCTCGATTTTCTTGTCCACAAACTGTCGTGAAAACTGTGCCCTCTTCCTTCCTGTACGGATTCGTATAGTGCGGCCTCTTGTCAACAATAAATATCAACCACTTCTAAACAGAAACTTTCCGTGGGAAATGTGCCCAATCTCCCTTGGGAAATGTGCCAAGCTTGCTACCCTTTCCTCTCGTCAACGCTCTCTCGGAAATCTCTCCATCTCTTCTTCTCATTGTCTTGCACACTACCCAATGTATTCTCTTATAATATGAAAGTGACTTTTCACCTTCCAAGTGTCTTTTCACCTTCCCCATCCCTAAATTCAATGGCCAAGATCTAATATTGCCTTTACATGATCAAGCGACATGATTCATTCCCTCCAAAATAAATCACTTAAAATATTAAAGTACAAATTCACTTTATAACATAATTGCACTTTATGAAATAAAGTCACTTTAATATTAGAAGGTACACTTAATAAAAAAATCACTTTAATATTAGAAGGTACACTTAATAAAAAAGTCACTTTAATAAAATAACCACTTTATTACAACTTTATAAAAACCCATTACAAAGTCAAGTGCCTAGTAGTGTAAATGTAAGGTTACTTCCGCATACAAGACAAAACATGCAGAGTACCTCTCGAGCTATAAAAGCTAACAATGTTGACTTGTGGAGGGCCTTCCTTGATGATCCCTAAGACTTGTATATAAAGGAGAAAGGTCATTGTGACATATCAATATAGAGTGGTGACATGATGGAGTTCGCAAAAGTGAGTCTACACTTGTGCAAGGAGCTTGGATATTTTAGCAAGGGAGTTTTTGCAACTATGGCAAATTTGGCCTAGGGTTATGGATATTCTATTTTCTATTCTTAGCAGGGAAATCACATGTTGAGGTGAGGAAGGCCGCATGCGTGGAGGACAATCATAGAAGGAAATAAGTCGTATAGGTGGTGCAGATCATATGAAAGTGTTCGTATAGTTTTCCGTACATGTACGCGGGTTGCAGTGGGCACAATTGCGTCTGTACGCGGGTTGTA
The DNA here is from genome assembly GCA_009831015.1 of Picea engelmannii. NCBI lineage: Eukaryota > Viridiplantae > Streptophyta > Pinopsida > Pinales > Pinaceae > Picea > Picea engelmannii. The sequence continues at coordinate 51,961 of ML832228.1, read as the reverse complement.
GTAAGGTGAATCCTGTACATTTGTACAAAGTTTTCTGGGCAGGAGCAGGTCCGTACAGGTTGGCGTCAACATTAGTAAAGGTTGTCAACAGGGCGTACAAGTGGTTTGTAGCAGATTTGCGGACAAAAGAAATTTCCATGGATTTGCTGAGATTTGGTTTTATGATTTTTTTGGTTTTTGGAGGACAAGGTTGTCCTCGAATTTTGCTGAAATTGTATTGGTTGGGAGGGTTGGTTTTTCCCTCATAATTTCTAAAATTGACAAAGTTACATAACATAAAATTTGTGTCTCATGTGTATTGATGATTCATCTCTGATCTTGTTGTTTCCGCTGCATATATTTTTAGTCAATAATTTTTAGTGTAAGATTGTTTAGTGATAACAACTAGGGTTTACTGTTAGCTCACTAGGAAACGATTTTCAGATCTGAAAATTAGTCACATATAGTTGCATGTGAAAATTGACATATTAATCAATATCAACTATTATATTAGGGAGCAAAGCTCCAAGTCTCAAAAAGGTTCTTCAACAAAAATTAGAATGCAATATTTAGATTTCTAATCTTCTTCCCCTTGCTCTCTACACTAGAGGCCTATTTATACACTTTAGAATTCGACCTTTGTCCTCGGATCGAGGAGGAAATAGGGGGGCAGTGCATCCTTCTTCAATATCTTCATATTTTCGAGCTTCAGTCTACGTGGAGTGGTCATATGTATACTAGCTGTGCATTTAGAGGTAGGTGGGGGACTTGGTGCTACACACATACTTCACACCATGAATATTAGATCAAGAAGGCACCATTACTCATGGAATCCTTTCTTCAAAACTATTCATTTAGACAACATACAACAATACCCATAATTACTATTAAACATGGTCAATTAAAGCAAATTATTAGGTATATCATGGTCAAAATCTATTTATAATGGACCTTCTGGTTAGGCAATGTTGAGGCCCATCATTACCCCCCAACTAAAATCTTGCGCATCCTTGTACAACAAAATTTTGTCTTCTTGCTCTTATTGTTGTTGTTGCTTCCTACTGAATTTTTGTCCACTGTTATGTTGTTGCTCAACATCCTGCTACTACCCACTGTTATGCTGCTCAATGTACTCTTGCCTAATATCCTATGTTATGTACCTGTTAGTGGATTGATATTCATGATATCCCTTGGTCTTTACTATCTCTGCCCACTCTTCCTCTTCCTTTTCTTTATTGATATCAACCATTGGTGCAACATGAAGGAGGAGAGGGGGGTTCATTCTTAGCCCAATCCACTGGGTCTTGAGTTTTCTCGTTGCCTCCTTGTACCAAGGTTGAGGAAGGCAACTTGTAAAGCATTTGATGAGTGAGGTTCCCTTACTTGTAGACTGTGAGGCAAGGAGTGCCACTTCTTGTGGCATGCTTCTGAAGTTTCCTTATTGAAGAGCCTCAAGGTGTGCCATTGCTTCCATCTGTTTGGCTACCCAGATTGGAGCTATCTCCTTGTCTGTGGAAAGGCTTTGGCTTTGCCGCTCTCAATTATTCATTTCTCAACCAAGATGCAATAGCCATAGTTTGAACATTCCCTACATATGGATTTGGGTTCCATTTGTAGGGGTGTGGGAGGACCATATTATGCAAATAGTACTCACACATCCTAGCTTTCTCTTCCATGTTGAAGCTTTGATAATCATCTAGGAAATCCTTAGGTGTTTCTAGGTTATATCTCACTTGTTGGGCCAGACTTTCAATCTGATTGTTGTTGGTTACTTGTATGGACTTACGTCCTTATTTTATGTTAGAGGAGCAAGATGTTAGGGTTCACGATGAAATCGTAGGAGAAAGAAAAGTCTTGTAGGGAGCAAGACGATACAATTCATTAGGAAACCTTGAGAGAGAGAGAGAGAGAGAGAGAGAGAGAGAGAGAGATCTTGGATGTTAATGGAGGGATTGCTCATGCGATTCTAGGCTTTGTGCCATGCATGCAAACTCTAGAGAAGAACATGATATTGGGATGATGATGGTTATTATGGCTCTTGTTGTAGCTCGAGGGTTTCTACCTTAGTAGAGACATGGGGAGTGGAGCTAACACCTTGCATGATTTTGGAGCCTTGATGAACAACAACAAAGCAACAAATGAGGAGGGTTTTCAGACAGAGTTCTTTCAACACGGTCTTTGTTCTTTTGTTTCTCACTTGGTTGATCTCTTTAACCATGTGGTTCGTACATGTTTTCCTTTAGCTTGGTTACACCACATCATTCACTTGATACACAAATCGGGCCCCAACTTGGATCCCAACAATTACAGGATGATCATGGTGGGCCATACATTCTCGAA
>ML832228.1:23145-38432 GCA_009831015.1 Picea engelmannii | reverse complement strand
TCTTGATGCTTATGTGCCACACTTCATTGGAGTGTTAGAGACCTAGATGGCATGATGATTTTCTTCACCAATTGGCATGCTGATTTTCTTCATCGGGTGCACACTTGGAGAGGTTGCTTGCTTGGGAGGACGTCTTACCTTGGAGGAATGTTGGGCATTTGCGATGAGAGTGTTGAGTCCTAGATGGCTTGGGGTTGGCCAGCATGGGTCTTGTACTTTTTGAGGATGCTTGGGTCAAGAAGTGGTCATGTAGGTGGGGTGGACCTAGAGCTACACATGGTCTAGGAAGTAGTGTTGGAGCAATGGTGGCCTTTGGAAGTGTGTTGGACCTTTCTTGAAATGTGTTCAGCCTTGGATCCTGCTTGTCAGGCTTACATGCCTTGGAGCTTGACATGTGTCACCTAGAGTTGGAGTGCTCCACATGTGGGCCTATCTTCTTGTAGTTAGTTTGCTTGTAGTGGACTCGGCCACTTTGCATTGTTGGCCTTCCTCACCTTTCATATAAATAAAGGCAGGTGAGAGTCCTTTCATTCATTATTGTACTCAATCACTTGTATGAGAGATGTGAGAGCTAAAGTGACTTAGTCTCTTTCATTATACTCTTCTTCATATGTAATTGCTGTCTTTGTCTTGAGTGCTGCTAGGGTTCTTGATGAAATTCAAGGGAAAGCTAGGGTTAGGGTTCTTCCCTAAGGAGATAAGGATGCCAGGATTTGGGATAAACCCTAGAGTAAAGAGAGCACTTGATCTTGTAGCTCTTGTGAGAGAAGATGACTAGGATTTTGTAAGACTTGGAAACCCTAGTGCTACTTGGAGTGCTTGATGTGGAAAAGACAGAGGGAGGCTATCTTGTTCCCTTGTGTGATGCAAGTCAAGGGACTAAAGAGGACTTGCTGTTGTGTTTGCTAGCTTATTAATGATCTTTGGTGGAGTGACCAGCTTTGGTTTGGAGTAATTTCTAGCCAAGAGAAGTTGCTGGTTAAGGTTTTCTTGTTGTTTACCAACTATGGTTTGGAGAGCTTGAGTTGTACCAGCTTTGTATTGAGCTGTTGCTATATATATGGAGTGTTCCATTCTACTAACTTTTGTGTACTAGTAGATTTGAATTTCAGTTTATGTTATCTTCATGATTGAGTAGATTTTAGGCTGGTTATGCATGCTAATTTGACACAACATTGGGTAGAATTTGTTGAGTGATTTAACACACATCTAGAAGATAAAGGAGCAGATTTACTGCTGTAACAAAGTATTTTCAGATCTGTTATATGTTTGGAAAGTGTGCCGTAAGTACTGAAAATTTGTGGTGTTTAAATACACTTGTTCAGTATGTATTTTCTTGGGTTGCCTTGTAAATTGGGTTGAGGTAAAGTGAAGTGTTTGCTGCTGTAAATTAATATTTCAGATTCATCCCTAAGGCTGAATGTTCCCAAGAAATAGATTCAATAAACCTCAAGTTTGAGGTGAAATTTTTGAATTTGCAATAAAAGTTAGATTCTCGAAACTTCAACAACATGATGACTAACCCATTGGGTGCACACAATGGGGGAAGTCAGTTGCTTAATTAGGAGAGGTACCTATGAAGTTGGATGAGGGCTAGGCACCTGGAGGAGGGCACTCAAGCCTAAGAGCATGGGACCATGTGACATACACCTTGGAGGTTGGATACTTGACTTGAGGATGCTTGGGTTGAGGAGCATACTTCATGTATGTTGGTTGTGGACTTGGAGAAGAAGTAGAATATGAGAAGCATTGGAGTAGGTATCTACATTGGCACACATGTTGAGGAGCGTTGGGCGCAAGTGGATATGTGCCACACAACTAGAGGACAACTTTGCATGAGGACACTCGGGGAATAAACCACCATGTAAAAGGGAGCATTGGGCTAAAAACTTCTTGGATAGCATACCATCTTTGATGAGGGCTGTTTGGGCCAAAGGGGTATCATGCTTATAGGGTGCACCACCTTGGAGTTGTGTAAAACCTTGGTGTGACACTTGTACATACTTGTTTAGTGGAGCACTCCATTTGGGGTTACTTTGTTGTAGGGTTACTTGTGTGGACCTAGTCCATGTTTTATGTTGGCATTCCTCACTATTCTATATAAAGCGAGGGGAGGGCCTTTATCGATAATCACTATTGATGTATCGAGTGCTCATTATTCCATCTTTGTAATTGTCTTGCAAAAGTCTTATGGGGAGCAAGACCTAGGATTTGTGATGTAAACCCTAGAGGAAAGATGAAGATGAATGCTAACGCTAGGGATGAGTTTGGATCTTGGCATCCATGTGATGTGAGATAAGAGGACCTAGGGTTTGTGTGATCTAAACCTAAGAGCAAGAACATGGATCATCAGAGGAGTAGAGGAGTCTTGGAGCTTGGTGCGATGCTTAGCTTGAAGAAGACATGGAGCTTATGTTTATGTACTCTTCATATTCCATTGTAACATTGTCTTGAGGTCTTGGTGCTTGTATGGTTCAATAGAAGGCCTAAGGTTTGTGGGATGCAAACCCTAAGATGGACATGAAGCTTGGAAGGCTAGCGCTAGGGTTCTTGGAGTCTTTGCACTTGTGTCATATTAGAAGGCCTAGGGTTTGAGTAGTGTAAACTCTAGAGCAAAACATGAGTGCTAGAGGAGTGAAAAAGACTAGGAGTTTGTGTGATGTAAGGTTGGAGAATCTGCTAGAAGACTTGTGTGATGTAAGTTGGAAATCAAGGGTGGACTTGTTGATAATGATACTAGATTCTTGTTGAGCCTTTGAAGTAGCTAGGTGTGATGCCTTGATAGGTTGTGATTGCTGGTTAGGGTTTACCATTGATGGTGGATATCGTATCTAGGATTTGGATGCAACTGGAGTGTCGTAGCTTGTGATAAGTGGATAGGATATGTTGTGCCGGTGTGTGATGAGTTGATGGTATATACTTGTATCTTCATTATGTTGTAATATGAAGTGTACCTTTGCTGTCCAAATATTGTGCATTGCAGATCGTTTCTCCTGTTGGTATGCTGACTTATCATGAACAATTAGCAAATTTGTTAAGTGGTTTAACAAACTAAGAAGGAACTAAAAGGGCAGATTTAGGGCTGTAATAAATCTGTTGTTATAAAGTATTTTCCAGATCCGGTTTGTGAAGGGGATTGAGCAATTAGCATTGTGAATCTTCTCCCCTTGAAGTACATTGTTTTGGTGTTTGTTTTCTTGGGCTATCTAGTTATTTTGGTTGGACAAAAGTGAAATATATGCTGTTATAATTAATATTTCAGATTTAGCCATAAAGCGGAAAGTTAACATGAAAGAGATCTGGGAACTTCGAGGATTGAGGTGAAATTTCTGAATTTTTCTTAAGCATGGATTCTTGAAGTTTCCACATTTGTAGCTATTTACGTGGTGTTAAGGTCCCATGAACCAAAATGTTTAAACACTAAACTGGATGACAACAGAGCTTGCAAAACTAACCGCTCCAATGTTTCCGTGTCAAGTTAACAAAATTTTCTGCTATAGTGTAATAGAATTTCTTACAAAGAATACGATGGAATCCTTATTTCATTTCTCCATCTTTCTATCACTTGTCTTTGTGTCTTGTTTAGTACATAGTACGAGCTTAGTTTGCAAATTTCAAGCTTTATTCCAAAGCTTGATCCTTTCCTAAATTTGATCCCTATTGCTATATCTATCAAAATTATTCATGACATATATTTAAATGTTTCCTAGATCGTTCCCTCAAGTTGTCCATAATCTAGACAACATCCTTAGGCACATGCACTTAGGTACTTGGTTCACACATGTCTTTTCAATGTCCTCTAGATTGTACTTGCCTGGAAATTTTCTCCAACCAAATGCTTGTGTAACATAATTGTTAGTCTTTGGTTGCTCTGAGCTGTTATTCTAATAAGATGGTGCACTAGTGAAGGAGGACACAATGAGGGGATTCCTTGCTGCATGGTTGTGCCATGTGGGAGAGATTCCCTTACACACCTGTGGCAAATTCTTTACACTTATGACTGTTATCGCACAATTTGTACTTGCCCAAAGCCCAAGGCATGTGATGCAAGATTTGCGTAACAAGGGGGTGACCTATCACTGTCACCTTAATAGGAAACCCCTTTCTGTTTAGGAGTATATCAAAGTTACTCCAAGGGAGACGTCCCCAGTGACCTAAAGGGCTGATAAAACTAAAGGGCAAGGATGCAAGAAAATCCCCCTCTCACTGGTCACTCAAGTCAAAAGGTTCTTAAGGTCTTTAAGGGATGAAGCAACGTTGAAAAATGGAGTGTGCCTGCCCAGAACAAGACAACAAAGAGAATATGGCGGCTTTAAAGTACAAAAATGATGTTAGTGCTTCATACGACTATAAACCTTCGAAAAATAAGCTAGCTGATATAAAATTGCAGCGATATAATAATTTACAACGACAATAAGTATTTTGTAACAGCTGCAAAAAATATGCTTTGAAATTGCTTGAAAAAGACAAAAAATGTAGCTTTAACTAGGCAGAATAGTAATCAATTGTCACAAGCAATTTTGGCAATGTATGGCTAGCCTTAAATGTCATTTTGCAGAGAATTTGCTGCAGTTAGATGGCTGTAGCAATCTTTTGTAACAGCAACAAGTTCTAGTAGATTGTTTGGCAATTCTCACAAGCAATTTCTGAGTGAGTTAAGTGCAAGTTACGTAGGTGTATGAAACAAATTAGTGTAAATTAGTATGGCTGTAGCAGTAATTTGCTACAACAGCAAGTTAACTAGTGAATTAGTCTAGCTTAGTGTTAGTAGAGGTTAGCTCAAGCTTTAAGGAAGAAGGTTTGAGTGTTTGTTTAAGCAATCATTCACCTAAGCAAGTGGACAAGTGCCTTTTAGGGCTTATGGAGTCAATAATAGCAACAACACAACTTGGAGAAAAGTAGCAATGATAATACTTGTCAAAGGAGAAGAGGTGGATGGAGGAGGTGTTGGCACTTCAAGGCCTCAAGCATCCAAATCCTAAAGACAAATTTACTAGAGAGTAAGCAATTGTAGGCCCCAACGAATCTCCCTTCCTTAGACTATTAAAAGAATGTATGCAATAGGCAAGTAGAGTGAAACCACTTCTAAACAAGGTGTACTTGAGAAATTTAGACAAGTAGAAAAATTATTGAGAGAAATAAGTATCTTATGTTTCTCTCCTAGGGTTTAAGCAGGCAATTTCATAATCTTTAACATGAAACGATTAAAATTTACCACAAGCATTCATTACATAAACAAATTACAGATTTTCTATTTAATTCATTGAATAATCAAGCCAAACCCTAGTTGAAGATCTTCCACTATGAAAAATAGCCAAGATACACCACAAAATGCCTCTCCAAGAAGTTGCACACCAGTTATTTCAGCCAATTGCCCTTAAAGAGGGCGCAAATTTCAGTTCACACGTAGTGTGTGATGAGTTATGATGAAAAAATGAGAGTACTTTCTCTCTATTTATACAAAACTAATGACCTTTAATTATTTATAGGACAAATAAATGCCGACTTGGCCAAATTACATCAAACAACCAATTGCCCTTAAAGAGGGCGCAAATTTCAGTCCACACGTAGTGTTTGATGAGTTATGATGAAAAAATGAGAGTGCTTTCTCTCTATTTATACAAAATTAATGACCTTTAATTATTTATAGGACAAATAAATGCCGACCTGGCCAAATTACATCAAAATCCCGTTTTTTACATAAATAAAATAATTAACCCTTGAAATCATCTCCAAGGGTGACGCCATTCCCTTCTAGGGTGATGTTGAGCCCCTAAAGTGGAATGTTGGGCTCCAGATGCAGAACGTTTGGCCTCCAAAGGCCCTGGATGATGCCCACACGTGCCAACCAACCCACAACTGCCCTCAATATGAAAACCCTAGCTCTGGATGACGTCCAGGGTCATAATGGTGACATCATGGGCTCTCAAAGGTTAGCGTCTAGGTGGAAGATCAAGATCCTCCTGAGTCTGGTCTGCCAGATTGTCTCCAAGGGCAACATCCTTCTTTCTTCCTGGTGCAAGTCTTTGATGTCTTCTTGCCCCTGGTTGGGGTTACAACATCCATCTGTGGGCTTTCAGCCCCATGGAGGTCCGAGCTAATCATTCCCCCATGTGTACCTGTCCACTGGGAAAAGTCCCGCAACAACAACAATTACGCCCTCCAGGTGTTCATAAGTCACAGGGATCATAACATGTAAATCACATCCAATAATTAAATTATCCAAACATGTGCATCAAACCCCCCTTTACCCAGACAAATGCTCAAAGACGTGATGCAATTTAACAAGTCAGGTTTGGAGAAGGTCTCAGGGTGTCCTATTGGGCTAATCCTCCTTAAGTTTGGGGTGTTTCCCTGGTGAGAACCAATCTAGGTCTTGTAAGTGTGTGAGGTGGCGTGGGGTAAGTGTTTGGGCATGGGGTGCAGTGATAATAGGGAAATGCAGATTTTACTTGTGGGTGCCTTCGTAGAGGGCGAGATGTACCTTGTCATATATGCCATTTTTTCCTAGCCCATTTAGTGCCTTTTATTCTTATCTTCATTGCTTTTGATCTTTTTCTTTTATGCTTCAAGGGAAGAGTTGAGGGACACTGTCCTGGCTTGGTGACCAGAGGTGACAACGTTATTCACAAGCATTTCACGTAGATGAGAAGGCTGGCTCGTGATGAGACCCCCTTTCTCTTGGCTATGCCACCAAGAGCCACTACCCTGGTTTGGTGACCCGATAGATGGTAGTGTCATACTGCTATATGCCCATGGTCATAATAGGCTGGCTCATGATGAGACCTCCCATCCACCAACTAATACCTTGAGTGTTTATTTATCTTATGGGTTCCCTTTTCTTATTGAGAAGCTTTTTACTGCTTTCTCGGGAATCCTTGGGCGAAGCATCCCAAAGGTTTCTTTTTCGACTTTTAATTTTTTCTAGCTACTTTTATAGTTTGGGCCTTTAGCCCCTTCTTCTCACAAGGCAAGGTACAACCCTTCCTAGTGCGGCTAATCTCAATGCCCAAACAAAGGTAGGGGGAGATGAGAGGAATAAAAATGGAAAATGGTAAGTATGGAGGGAACATATGATGACCTTTCATAGACCCACCCAGTGTCAACCCATCTTAAAGGGAGATCAACTTACTAGGGCATCATGTCACCCTTCCAGGTATGAACAAGTTAAAGAGCATAATTTCCAAGCAAACGTTATGCAATGAAGGAGAATTCAATGCAACATATTCAAGTGATTCAATAATCACAGTGACACATACTATGATACCCAAACTCATTACCTCATGGAGCAAGACTTACTACTACTTCAAGACCAGACTGGTGGGATGGATACTGCTACTGTTGATAAATGGGCTGCACTGAAGAAAAGAGGGGCCCTTCGGGGCCATGCTCAAGTCATCCGACTCTCGACACTCCATGTCTAGGACCTATGGGCCTCGAGACATGATCTCCTTAGTTATCCCTAAGGTAGGGGATAACAATGACAATTATGATAGATTTCTCCTACACATTCATGCCAACTTTATGATAAAATCCTCTTACACAATGATGACATAGTTATGACATATTCCTTTCATGGAAGGATGTGTAAGAGCTATTTCTAGGAGAGATTCCTTGGGATGTGAGGTGCCACCTTTGAGGCTATTATTAGCAACTGATTTTGTCACCACCCTTCCCTTTGGTAAGTTTGACTAGGTGAGGATGGGTGCACTAGTTAGGGATTTTCATTCTTGGATTTGACTATGTTCTAGCTTGGTTGGCTAGAACATAGTCCATTATACTTAAATTATTTTTTTGGGGGAGACAAGTGAAGTTTCCAAAATTAAGGTACCAAGAGTGATGATTAAGGAGCAACAAGCAGTTAGGTTCACCAAGTTGGAGAAACTATCTCCCATAGGCTTAAATGGGACCAACTCTATCTACTGAAGCTCTATGTAGACCCACAATGTCATGGTCGACTCTTGCTGGCAAAGAACATGCTTGGATCAATACATGTAAGGTTGGTCTTTTGGGTAGAGTGTTAAACATTCCCAAAATGATGACATCCCCAAATCGTGGGAAATACTTGGGTAGAGGTCAAGGTAGGGATCCCCATTTGAGTGAAGTGCCAGGCTCGAGGAAGCTAGAGGAAAGTAGAGTAATGCAATCAATGGACATTAAGCAATGGAAGTGTTTGGATCACTCTAAAATGCTTAAATACTAACAAAATAAAGGATATAAATGACAACACGAGGAAAGAAAAAGCATGATGAATTTGAACTGTAATGAAAAACCCTAAGAGGAAGGGAACCACTACCTAGTATCAATAATGGAAATAGAAGTAGATGCAGAGAAGGAAGAAGAAACTTCCTTATTATCATCTATCATTGCGAAGGAGTTGATGCAAAGTTGGATGATGTCCTTGAATGAGTGCCCAAGTTTGAGAAGCCTTGACTAGGTGACCTGGGGAGGAACTTTGGAGTAATCCATCCAAGCTTGCCTAAAATCCAAGCCTAAGGAGAAGAATCTTGTGATGGATGTCTCACTAGATTTGGCCATGGGGGCAACCCTCCCTATGCCGTGAGTGTGGCTTTCTGACCTTATATATGTAAAATGTTTGTCAACATAGGTAGGAGTAGATGCATCGTCAATTACATTGTCAACCTCTAGAAGAGACATTTTATTTCATTACTTTGATATTGACGATGTATTTGTAGGCAATAATATTAAGCGATGAGAATGAAACTCACAATACAAATGACGATGTTTCGCTAGGCAGCAACATTCAGACAAGTTTAGAGGCATTTTGGCAACCCGTATGATTCAAAAGAAGGGTGCCCAAGGCAACGAGACATAGAGCACTATTTTACTGATCTTGACCCAAAACCCATTGAGTTAGTGGTATTAACACTAGTCGATTTTGCAGTTTGACACAAAACCCACTGAGTTTCAAAGGTTTTCTTTTGTAAGCTGTGAGTGGTCCTCTTGCGATCTATAAGTAGTGGTGTTTGCATATGGAATAAAATAAGATAAGATAAGATAATTTCATTAATGACCACGAATAGGTTAATGGGACAACTAAGTATGTTTGTGTCTAGACTCTATACAAAGTGTCTTGTGATCTATAAGTAGTGTTTGCATATGGAATAAGATAAGATAAGATAAGATAATTTCATCAATGACCACAAATAGGTTAATGGGACAATTAAGTATGTTTGTATATATACAAAGTGTGAGCCCAAAGGTCGCTTCTAGAAAAGAAAATTAAAAGTTTATCTAATCTACAATATCTAAGATATGAAAACAAAATGATAAGAGCAGAGTACAAAGTTGTGGTATAGATACAAAAGTATGTAGGCACTACTGAGAACTAGAACCTCGGGGAGAATGCCTCATATTTTGGTATTTGTAAGGAAGCCTCCATGCACCCTAGATGATTTCCTAAGGATGAGGACGGGTGACACCCCACCCTAAGCTAGAGATATTGGTGTCTGTATCTCTCCTAACATTTGAGGCCAGAGGGAAAAAACAATTGACATATGACTGATCGAAGGACCTAAAAGAGCTGGTATGCGATGTGTCTTTCTATCTAGAAGATGCCTCCCATTTTGGAGATTTGGATGAAATCATTTGCTTGAGGGTGTCATGTGAGTCGTCTTGGGATCTGAGATGACATCTTTGCAGAGGTCTAGCTAGGTGAGTATGCATGTTATCTTGAGGTCTCATGGATCTAGCAGTTGCTATGGTGTTGCTGTCTTCCTACCTCTTGGTGCCCCTGTTTGTTGAGAGCATTGGAAAAATTGAAATAAACAATAATGTAATCATCTTGGAGGTGTGTGGTTTGGAAGGGGTTTGTTGGAGTAGGTGAGATTGGAGGTCAAGGGCCTCCCTCGTGAAAAAAATGGTTCGGATACCTAAAGAAAATGGAGAGGGAGATCTGGCACTCCTTGAAAAGGCAGGAGAACTACCCTTTGATCTCGTAAATGTGATGTTGGACATTGACCGAGATGGCAATAGTGATGTGGGAACACATGTATTTGCAGACACACATATCCTAAAATATTTGCATAGTAGTTGTGTCCAACAATGTTATGGAGAAAATTGTGAGTTGATAAAAAAGGCAGGAGAACTACCCTTTGATCTCGTAAATGTGATGTTGGACATTGACTGAGATGGCAATAGTGATGTGGGAACACATATGTATTTGCAGACACACATAACATAAAATATTTTCATAGTAGTTGTGTCCAACAATGTTATGGAGAGAATTGTGAGTTGATAACTTGATATCAGTGTTTTAAAAACTGGCAAACCGGAACCGGAACCGGCTGGTTTAACCGGTTTGATGGCAGTCCGGTTCGAACCGGTCAATAAACTGAACCGGCCGGCTGGTTTATGAGACGTTAAATACACCAAAAGCTTTGTTGATTTGAAAGCTAGCTAAAGGGTGTAAGCCCTAGGTTGATGTGATAACATTTTCCCTCACTCTAGTACTAACATTGCTAGTGGTTTCAATGTCATGCCTTGTGAGATCTCTTTGGATTTTGGTTGTTATATATGTAATGTCCTTGCAATTACAAATTGTCTTATTACAATGGCATAGACCTATGATGGGATTTTGTTCCACATTAATACTCTCCTTCCTCTCCACATGTATGTGTGTGTTGTATATATTCCCACATGGTTAATAATGGTGAGACAAAAGTGATTTGTGAGCATTCACCAAAAGCCTTTCTAATTAGGAAACTAGCTTTGAGTGGCAAATCCTTAAGTTGATGTGATAACATCCTCCCTCACTCTGGTAATAACATCTTTGATGGTTTCAGTGTCATGCCTCATGGTCCTCTAGCTTGCAATTGTTATTTAAGTGATGTCATTGTAATTACAAGATATCTTACCACAATGGAATATCCGTATGATATTTTTCCATTCCAGGTTAAAATATATATTTTTCGTTCTAAAGTTTCCTGTAACATACTCATTAGCAAGGGTTTCTTTTGATTGTTATTAGAGGAACGCTAACCCTTTAGCGTGATCACGGAATGAGTCAGAGATTGACCAAGTCCATGAATGGAAGAGTTGTGCTAAAGAGTTGTTCACCCAAGAAGTTGTAGGGTGTTCAGATTTGGTTGCTGTATCGGAGGTGCAGAATAACACAGAGTCATCAGAGCAAGATGAACATTACAGTGGACAATTTCGTCTGTGATCAGAGTGGCAAATTGGTGGTTTCTTGGACCACTAATATCCTAGTTGCTCAGTTTCAGTGTTGTGACCTGGTCATGCAGTCTTAAAGTTGGGTTGCACTAATACTTATCGTGCAACCTTGGCACACAACTTTGATGCCAAAACACAGTCCAACTTAGCCCAGGTGCACTGGTGTGGATGGACATCTCAGCAGATTGTCTTGTGCAAAAGCGCAACAATCACGACGGATTGTCTTTCTCTCTATCTCATCCTCTTCCCAAATATTGGACTATTATGTAATTTAAAGAACATGGAAAGAAGAGAAATAAATCATTTTGTATTCCCATAGGAGATTATTTATGCCCCGATTTGGGATTGTAAATGGGCTGATAGTTGGTTTAATGAGTTGATTAGCTATTGGCTGCACAACTCTTTATACTGTTCATAACTGATTGTACATTTTATCTTTCCGTTAATGAAAATTCAGAGTCGGGTTTGCTGCCCAACTTAATGCTTCAATGCATGTTTGATCTATGGATTCGTTTCTGTCGGAGTTACTAATCTGTTGTGCCATAAAATGAAGACTTACTGTTCTGAGTAGAACTCTTTGCAGCTTCTTTTGGTTGTGCTAATTCCGCAAGTGAACTACCCATTTGGATCATTATCTTGCTTGGTAGCTGTATGCCACTACATATATATTTGATTATTTCTCCCTATCAACTAACAAACTAACATTTGCTTATTCCTGAAGGAGATTACTAGCATTGATTATGCTGCAGTAAACAGCTGTATGTAATAGTTTCTGTTTATTTAGATTTTAGAACTTTTCCAAGGATTTGCCAGTCTGATATTTAGATGTTTTGCAACCAAATGATTTGATACCTGTGTGTGTATGTCTGTGCTGGATGTAATAGTTTCTGTTTATTTAGATTTTAGAACTTTTCCAAGGATTTGCCAGTCTGATATTTAGATGTTTTGCAACCAAATGATTTGATACCTGTGTGTGTATGTCTGTGCATGTGTCTTTTTCTGTCAGTGTCAAATGACATGGATATTGATAAGCAATGCTTATTTTACCACTGTTCTACTTCATCAGGTTTTCAATCTTCTAATAGACTTATCCCAGGCAGGCTCTTAACAAGCTTTCTTTGTTATTTTCAGGTGAAATGCGCTGAAATACTTCTTGAAGCAGGTGCAGCTGTTGATGCACTTGATAAGAACAAGAACACAGCTCTTCATTATGCAGCTGGCTATGGACGGAAAGAATGTGTAGAACTTCTTTTGAAGCATGGAGCAGCTGTGTAAGTTACATATGTGGAATGTTTGCTGTCTCTTTCCTGCCAGATATATGTGAGCAAACACCACATGTTTTGGTATCTTGTACTCAACGTTTTGCTTCTTGCAGGACCCTTCAAAATTTGGATGGGAAGACACCTATTGATGTTGCCAAACTGAACTCTCAGGATGCAGTTTTGAAGCTGCTGGAGAAAGATGCATTTTTGTAGTCTCGAGGAATTCAAATTTGTTTATAATTGCTGTTATTCAATCAAAGTGTTTCTTGGCTGGATGGATTTCTTGGTTCACAAGTTTGCTGCATAGTCAAAAATCAAAATGACATTTGCAAGTGTTTCAGCATTTTAGTAGTTCAACTGGGCAGTTGCATTGATCTGCACCCAATGTGGATTAGGTTGGGCTCCAATATTCAAGTGTTCTTGTTATTACCTTATGCAAGGTTATAATGTATTTATTTATTATTATTGTATTTGTCTATGTTCTGCTTATCTTGGGAAGTTAAATTTTACTGCAAACAAAAAATAACATACAGTTTTTAAAATTAGAGGCCTTTGCCAAAATTGAATTATCTCTGTTTCTTCTGTGAATTCAGTCTCTCTTTGCTTATGGTATGTGCATATGATTGCCCTTATTATTCAATAATGTTCTAATGTTTTTACCAGAATAAAATGCAGAGTGCTTGCTTTAAGAAAAAAAAAGTTTCAGGGTATGAAGCTCCAACTTTTTTTTGGTTTATTGCTTTTATTAACATCAAACCAAAATTGGGTCAGCAATTACTAATGTTAAAGGGTAAGTTTCAGGTCTTATACATTGCATCATGATCTACATGTTAATTACTTATTCAACCTTTTTCTCGAGATGCTTCAAAAACATACCTAAGAGACTGCTTTATTGCATAGGTGTGAGGTCTAGGTGGTAACTATTCTGCCAATATTGCTCAGGCTTTGCACCAAGCGTCATCAGTTTGAAACTCATGCCATTCATGTGGGGCAGACCACATCACTCATGTTGACATCACCAGTGAACCAACACCTCGTTTGGAGCATTTTCAACATTCCCTCCATCAAATAAATTAACTTTATATCTTGATTAAAATGTTGTCTTTATAGAATTCACTTTAGTTTATGTAACTTTTTTTGGGTTTTTACTTTACTCATATTCACTGCATGCACCTTTCGTTTTGGTAATCATGTTGTTATGTTGGTTTCATTATACTTTAAATAGCCTTGTTTCATATTGACATCTCCAAGTGATGTGAAATTTAGGTGACATTTAGATTGTTCTTTCTTGTCGAACACCAAACACCTGTTTGGTTGATAAAATTTTGTTTTAACAAGAATTTTGTGAAATATATGCATTATAGAATACATCTGGACCACTTCTTAAATAGGAAAGTTTAGATTCTTTTCCCTGGCGTATCTGGGTGAATCATTTACATCTAGCTGGTATAATTTTGTATAACACAAGTGACCTAGGTACAATTGGAATTGTGAGAGTTCAGCCGATTTGACTTGGAAAATATCAGATTGTGTATATTTCACAATTTCAAAGAGCTGGCCAAGGAATGTATCTTCTATTTAGAAATATATATTTTTGAAAGGATATTGCATATGAAATGGTCAAACTTGGTCATGAATTTAATTTACAAGGCGCACACATATATAGGTAGTTTGACTCGACCTCTACTTAAGTTCAGTCTTCAGTTAGTGTTGGCATTGTCTAGTTTAAAATTGGCAATGCTGTTTGAGTTGTTGATGCTGACTCTAGTCTTGGTTGATTGATGCGGTTTAAGTTTTTTTTGTGTTGGGACTGTCTAGTTTTAAATTGCCTTCAGTTAGCGTGGAGATTTGTTTAGTTTGAAATTGGCAATGATGTTGAATTGCCAATGTTGACTCTAGTCTTGGCTGATCCATATTATATGAGACTTCCTGCCTATAAATATTGTTTTCAGAGTTATATTCACTCTCACTCACTCTCTCGTGTCTATTGAATGAGATAGCTTTACATGATCTTTGGTAAACTTGGCATACAAAGCATTACATAACCTTTTCACGGACAGAATCTTTGTCCATGACAAGGTTATTTGCAATTCATTGTTTTACATACTTTACTGCACCTTTAAATTTATTAATTTATCAACACCTTCATTTCCAACTGTCGTCAAATTTCTCTGTTTGGGTGCTTCGATTAGTGAACTGGTAAGATAGTGTGTTTAATGTTCATGTGTGGAATGTTGGTCCACTTTAGTGTTTAATGCTCACTGTAGTATGTGTTGTGTTTGCTCACTTCAATATTTAATGCTTGTGGGAGTATAGGAAGAAGCATGGGTGGTTCGATTAGTGAAGGCACAAGATGTTTTTAATGCTAGTGTGCAATGTTTGCCGACTTTAGTGTTTAATGCTTGTGTCTGTTGTGTTTGCTCACTTTAGTATTTAATAATCATGTGTACACAATTCGAGTATAGGGAGTATTACCCCCCACATTTAGGGGTAACTAGAGATTTTTGTCCCATGATCCACATCACAAACAACAGTTTCGATGATGACTTTTAGGATTCTCCTTAGATAGTGGCCCATATATTCCTTCTACTTTATGCTCAGCACACTCACATCAAATGATATGGTGCATGACACACGATGTACCTTGATCTGATGCTTCATATCATGTGTTAATGCTCAATGTTTTTGACATGAAAATATTGACCATTGGTTGAATTGGATGATGGATCATGATGCTTTGAATTTATACCTTTTGCCTTGTTCCATCTTGGTGGTCATTATCATCTCCTAGTCAAATGTTGTCACTCTTGGGCAGAGTTGTACTACTATGGG
>ML832228.1:0-15211 GCA_009831015.1 Picea engelmannii | reverse complement strand
TTTCACTTTTGACTTAAAACTCCTAAGTCAAAGTGAAATTAGAATCATAAAGTAAAGTATGAGGGTAATAGTCTTCCCCCTTTGTGCTTAGAGACTCATAAGCACATGGGGACCACTTTCCAAGGTACCCAAATCTCAACATAGAATTATGATTATTTTAATATTATTTTTGGGGAAAGGTTGTATTAGAGTGGGCTGCCATCGAACTTCATATTTTCACTCTTAGGTTGACTTTTCAACCATCAGACCTCGATGGGATATATATATATATATTGAACCTTAGGTTATTTAATATTTTTGTTTTTTATTGTTTTATCTTAATTTCATGTGGGTGGGGGATTAATTTTTGATTTTGTTATTTTTATTAATTTTTTGAATTTCACATGGATTTAGGGTAATTTTATTAATTTTTGTTTATTAATTGTAATTTCATGTAGGTTAATTTTAATTAATTTTGTTATTTCTTATTTCATTTTCTTTTAATTATTTTCCTAATTTTTAGGATGGTAATTGGCCAAAATTGCATTACAAGCCCTAGGTCCTACGCCTTCCCTAGGTTCTTATACAAATTCGCTAAAGGGGATACAACTATTTAAACCATTCACTTTTGGATTACATATGCATTGTAAAGGGGATAAAACTATTTAAACCATTCACTTTTAGATTACGTATGCATTGTTGACACTTGAATCCTTCAAGAACCGAAACAACAACCTCATGAGGATATTAATCATCTTTCGTTTTTATAGAGGTGGTACTCCTCTTTGGCTTATGATATTCTTAATAACTTCGGATCAAGAAATAATCTAGGACCTTAAGATAGTCCAATCTTTTATGCTCAAAGAAAGATTAAAATGTTGAAAAGTAAGAAGATTTTATAAAAGAGCATTCTTGAGAAATGGACCATGAATCTCACACATCACACATTATAGAAAATAGACTAAATTTCCTCACATCCATCATAGCGAAAATAAAGATTTTTGATCAAATAAAAAATAAAAGAAGATGCTCCGTACTCACAAGATAACTTTTATAGAGTAAATTCTTGTATAGCTCAAAAGAAGATTATGATAGATCAATTTCAAATACTTTATACTCAAAGCTCAGAGTTATAAAATACAGTCAAAACTTAATTCCAATTAGTTCTCTGAGATTTCTCAAAAATAATAAAGTCTGTTACAATGCTTTGAAATTAAAAGACGTTTGTTCGAAGGACAGGGATTGGGGCTCTCCCAAACCATAAAGAAAACATATACAAGAAGATAGAACGTAGAAGGAAGAAAGTGGGCAGATGTCGAACAACAAAATATGTAAAGAAGACAAAGAGAAAGTTATCAGGATTTGGCTATACTTTTCTATTTAAAGAAGAAGAATATCTGGATGAAAACTGATAAATAAAGAAGCATGTGATCATCATGAATTTACTATGATGGTATCTCTCTTCCTCATTTGTTTGTTGTTGTTTCTTTTATACTCTTGCTAGTTGCGGTTTGATTACCGGTCATAACTACCATTGCTGGAATTTTAGAGATCTTGGCGATTGAGTTGTTCAACCATTCTTGGATAAAGTCCCTTAATGGAGAAACAATCACTTGTTTTATTTTAACATTGAACAACTCCTTTTCAATTTCCCTAAAATCAACAAATAAATTTTGTAATATATTTTCAATATCTTCATTTTTATTTGTATACTCGACAAGTGAACTATCAATGTCATCACATGCAAATTCAATCATATTATCAAACTTTTCAGCCGATCTCCTTTTTAATTCTTCACTTTGCTCTTCGAAATGTTGTCGAGTCATGAGCATAGACTTTGAAAGATATTTAGGGTCCAAGACTTAAATGGTGGTTCCAACGATATCCAAATCAAGGATTTTTTAATATGATTCACTCTTCCTTCTTGATAAGTCAGTCAATTGAGTTATTAGACCCTTTAACACATTAATTCTTTCCATCCAACAAGATTTTAATTGTTTAATGTGGCTCCAAGAAGGCTAATTTTCTTATTTTCTTGTTTACTCTGTCATTTCCGAAGCTTTCATTGCAAACATCGCAACTCCGCCTGTGTAAAACCCTTCATCATTTTTCAAATTTGAGTTTAAGTATTCCTTGGTATTCTAAATTCTTAAATCGAGAGAAGCAAAACCATTTGCCATATCCCACAACTCTACAATCAATGACATCCTTTTCTTAATATTTCTTCAATGAAATGTCGGGTTGCAATGATTAAATTGGAAATTCCTTTGACCCTTGCACTTGGTTCTGGGTTTTCTTGAAGACCTTTTCCAGGATGAATCATAGCAATGAGAGAAGCCAGAATAGGTGGAGGCATGAGGGTTGCCTCCAATTCTTTAATTCTTTCTTTCAACTGAGCATTCTCTTCTTCCATGTGTGCAATTGAAATGTCAAGTGCATCCCCTGTAACTTTATGAATAGATGATAATTTGTAAGGTAACATATCTCGAGTATCAATGGTAGACTATAGCTTCTCGCTTTTACTCTTTGTAGTTCTCTCAAAAACTAATTTCTTAGATTCTTTATCAAAATATGCATTTTGTACAACAAACGTTTCCTTATCAGAAAATGTCTTGTCCTGGATTATGAGTGCGAAAACATGCTGTACATTTTCTCGAGCTGATACTTCTACATTTGAGAAAGTAATATTTTCAATATCTACATCCAAATCCATGTTATCCAATAACAAATAATCTTCTGGAGCATGTGTTTCATTCCCCTCCTACTGTGAATTAGTCCTTTTTCTTTTGACTTTCAATTTATGGTGATTTTCCAGGTTTTCTTTAGGAGGGTTCCTCTCTTCATCATCTCTTGAGTTATTGCTATGCATTTTTATTGTGTGACATGTCCCTGGTTGAGGATTTGCCTTTGATAAGGAACTTCTTCGAGAGACAACTAGTGATTGGACATTCTTCTCACTCAAGGGTTTACCTATTTCTCTATGGTGCTCTGTAGTACTTATAACAATCTCTATATCTCCAGAATCTCTATCAGCTTCTTGATTATTTGAATTGTGGATGTCATTTTCTTCTTCTCCACTCACGACCAAATTAATAAGTGCAGGGATGAGCCCAAATGACAAAAAATGATTATAAAAAATATAATTAGGGTCAAAACCCTTGATTTCTTCGATGAATCTCAAGTCATAATGATTGAAACAAGCAACATATTCATCTATTTTGGAAATTCATCGGAGAATAATTTCACCAACTTTCCACAGGAGAGGTATGAACTTTTTTTTCCTTTTTTCATCGAAAGTATGGAACCAAAATTTATATTTCCTAACTATCCAAGGATAAAATTTTTATGAGATGTATAATACAAAAGGAAAATAGGTTTTTCGATAGAGCAGAAAACCCTGATGACATTATAATCTTCAATTTTCTCAAGAACTTTTTTTCCCTTCAGAAAATTCGTTGCTTCCAATGATAGCTGCGAAGTGTCTTCCCCAAATAACAACTTCTTGAATTTAGATACAAAATCTAAATACACCTAATAAAATGATGCCTACCTCTCTGCCTCCATAAATCTTGGTACCACACGGTCCTAGGGTCCACCTTTATTTTAATTCTCCGGGCGTTGTTTAAACCCTCAAATGTATGACAATATGTGATGGAAAATATCAAATAAGATGACATATAAAACCTTTTATCAGCCTTGAAATTAGTCAACTGTGCAGTGATTTCATTCGAAATAATCTTCACCAACTCAAAGATAGCGTTTTCATGAACCACAAAATGCAATATATACAATGCCAATCGAGGAATTGTTTCTGTAGAGTCCTGGCCAATAATTCGAGTAAATAACCATGCAATTTCTTTACAAGGATTTTAAAGAACTTACCTGAATTTTGTATATGTCTTTCGGCATTGACGCAGGGTCATGCAAATATTCTTGAAGAAGATCTATTCTGTTGTTCTTTCCTTTTAGGAAATTTCTAGCTTCCTCCCCTTTATAGATCAGGTTCGACTATGATAATTTCAACATTTCTCTAAATATTGAAGGCGCCAATGAAATAGGAGAACTACTCTGCAACGCGATGAACCTTATGTTTTGAATAAGCTTATCAACGCACTAGGTGACGATATCCTTGCATTCAAAGACTTCTGGAACACATCCCGCGAGAACTATTCCCGAGGTCCACACTTTGTTGTTCTCTTTACCCAACAAATTTGAATAATACCAGTAAAAGCGAGACCAATGATAATTTTGGTTTTGTCTTGCAAAGAGATTCAAAGTATACCCACAAAACAACTGTTTTCTCATGGTTGTCTTCGCAGAGCTTGGCAACTTTTATTGAAATATTATTTTGCACAATAAAATGAACTTAAGTTAGATTTATTTTTATGGAAATATTAACTCAAAATAACTATTATTAGCCTCAGTATTAGCATCATTAATTAATGATCACTTCAACAATAAATTTAGTAGTTGGGTCCGTGGGGATAACAATAAATGTGACATAAAAAAAATGTGAAGGGACAAGTAATGGCAGAGAATCAGGGTTAGTGATTGGTATGAAAATGAAGATTCACAAGTCCGAAGGTCCGCAAATTCGAAAGTTTGAATATATGAAATGGCTAAGTGTTGGAAAAGGTTGGGCGGGTAGTGGAGAGAAAGGAGGTGCATCACATAGCTCCACAAGTCCGAAAGTCCGAAAGTCTGTGGTGCAAAAATATTCTAAGTGTTTGACGAACTTATACATGGGTGAACGAAAGATAATACAAGTGCGAGAGTCCGTGAGTCCGAAAGGACTTAGAAATGTTTCCAAGTATGGAGTGAGCATTAAAGAAATATGTGGAGGAATAAGGAGTAAGAATTAAATAATTTTAAGTGTTACGAATGGGAAAAGTAAGAGGGGTATTAGGCCCATAAGATTTTGAAGAAACAAGGGTATTAGGCCCGCAAGAATTTGGATATGTTTTTGACCAAGTAGCTTTATTCCACATAGAAGAGGCACCATTTTCCACTTAAACTTTAAACTAGATATATTAAGCATATGAACTCAGATTTCCGATCCGAAAAATGCATGACGAAGCTGAGACCGAGGGCTACACAATGAACTTATAATAGTTCAAAATTTTTCATCTTCCGATATCATTATTTTTATTAATCCAAGAGAGAGAAATATAGATGACCAAATTTTGGTCAACAACTGGCTCCAACTGTGGGTTGCTGAGAACACCAAAATATCAAGACCAACTACTTTCTCCATTGTGACATGGAGTCATCTTCAAGATGAATTTTTGTAATTCTTCTTCTTTCATGGAGTTATCTTCAAATTTGACTGCCTTATTGTGCAACACTGAACAGAAGAAACAAAATATGTACATACATGATCTACCTACCCTAACTTACTTGAAAGAAAGGGGCACATTGGGTGTACGAAGATTTCCAATGGAGCCATTCAAGCATTGATTTGATTTGTGGAATGAACTCCATCACTATGGAACACACTGAAACTTGTACCATTGAGTCAGGGTCACTCTCAATATGTACTGGAGAAAGATTGAACAAGGTGTGTTGAGGATATGATATTGTTGCTTCTCCAACAATGCTTTGGAACCATAATTCAATGAAATCAATTCTTGGCTGCTCACAAATATTATTGCCTTTGACTGGATGAAAAGTTTCCAATCATAGTTCATTCTTTCAGTTCTCTCCTTATCATTGTCCACATCCAAAATTCTTTATTGATCAAAAATGTCTTGAAAATACTTTTCCTTTATGTAATGACCATCTTGTTCATTATTTTCCTCAAGGTTCATTTCTTCCACCAATTGTTCTTGCTGAAATGGCTCTTGAAGTTTTTCATCTTCTATTGCAAGGATGGAATCTTCTTGTGCATTTGGTGGAGGCTCCTCAATTTCATTCTTAGACATGTTCTTTAAAATATCTTCATATGGAGTGTATGAGAGGATGAAGTCTTGCTCATAATTCTTATATTCTTTTTCAACCATGTGACTAGATTCAGAAAAATATTCCAATGTTTGATTAGATTCTTCTTCCAAATCATTCATTTCATTTTCTTCTGTCCATATGGGAGAGGGTGAGTGGGCAACAACATTTGAAGCATCAATAAAAACATATGAATGCACTTTTGGGATTAAATTTTCTGCAAATGAATCTTGCAACAGATCCCAACTGGTAATAGAGTTAGGTTTAACGAGCTATACCATTCAAGAGCATTCCCTCAAAGAGTTTGTAAAAATAATCTACATGTAACATTGTCGTTAGTGAGGTTGAAATCATAGCATGTACTTTTAAAATTAATCAAGTGTTGCTCTGCATCTTCTGAACCGTCCCTAAAGAATGTAGAAAAAATTTCAATAGAAATATCAGGTATTTGAAAATCTACTTCTGGTAGTTTTAAAGGGGTTTTATGAAATCGCCTCCTTCTTTGGGTATTTCTCCCTTTTGCTAAGTCTTGTAAAGCCATTGATGGGCTTGATGAAGAATTTAAAGGAGCATCATGACATGAATGCAATTCTTCATTTTGAGTCTTTCCAATGGAGTTTCCAGGAAGTCCATTCTCCCGAATCTTCGGTGCTTCTCAATTTTTTTGAAATTATAAAACAAGTGAGACATACTTAAAACAAGAAACAATTTTTTTGAATCTTCTTTTCGAAACTTTGAGCCATGGATATTTCTGGTTCTTCAATCTAATCTGAATTAGGGCCTCAAATGTCTTGAAAATAAATGTTTCCCCAGTGGAGTCACCAAAAATATTGACTCTTGAATCCGTTAAGGACCGAAACAACAACCTCACGAGGATATTAATCCTCTTTCGTTTTTATAGATGTGGTACTCCTCTTTGGCTTATGATATTCTTAATAACTTTGGATCAAGAAATAATATAGGACCTTAAGATAGTCCAATCTTTTATGTTCAAAGAAAGATTAAAAAGATGAAAAGTAAAAAGATTTTATAAAAGAGCATTCCCAAGAAATGGACCAGGAATCTCACACATCGCACATTATAGAAAATAGACACAATTTCCTTACATCCATCATAGTGAAAATAAATATTTCTGATCACATCAAAATTAAAAGAAGATGGTCCGTATGCATAAGAGAACTTTTATAGAATAAATGCTTGTATAGCTCAAAATAAAAATATGATAGATCAATTTCAAATACTTCATACTCAAAGCTTAGAGTTATAAAATGCAGTCAAAACTGATCTCGAATTAGTTCTCTGAGATTTCTCAAAAATAATAAAGTTTGTTATAATGCTTTGAAATTAAAAGGAATTTGTCCAAAGGACTGGGATTGGGGCTCCTGTTGACCATAAAACAAACATATACAAGAAGATAGAATGTAGAAGGAAGAAAGTGGGTGGATTTCGAACAAGATAATCTGGAAAGAAGACAAAGAGAAAGTTATCAAGATTCAACTATACTTTTCTATTTAAAGAAGAAGAATAACATGATGAAAACTGATAAAGAAAGAAGCATAGCATGAACTTACAATGATGGTATCTCTCTTCGTCGTTTGCTTGTTGTTGTTTCTTTTATACTCTTGCTGGTTGTGGTTTGATTACCGATCATAACTACCTCTGTTGGAATTTAAGAGATATTGGTGATTGAGTTGTTCAACCATTCTTGGATAAAGTCCCTAATGGAGAAACATTTACTTTTTATTTTATTTTAACATTGAACAACTCCTTTTCAATTTCCCTAAGATCAACAAATAATTTTTGTAATATATTTTCAATATCTTCATTTTTTTTTTGTATACTCGACAAGCCAACTGTCAATGTCATCACGTGTAAATTCAATCATATTATCAAACCTTTTAGCCGATGTCCTTTTAATTCTTCGATTTTCTCTTCGAAATGTTTTCAAGTCATGAGCATAGAATTTGAAAGATATTTAGGGTCCGAGACTTCAATGGTGGTTCCAACGATATCCAAATCAATGATTTTTGAATATGCTTTACTATCCCTTCTTGATAAGTCAATCAATTGAGTTATTAGACCCTTTAACACATTAATTATTTCCATCCAACATGATTTTAATTGTTTAATGCTACTCGGAGAAGGTAGATTTTCTTGTTTTCTCTGTCATTGCCGAAACTTTCATTACAATCAT
The DNA here is from genome assembly GCA_009831015.1 of Picea engelmannii. NCBI lineage: Eukaryota > Viridiplantae > Streptophyta > Pinopsida > Pinales > Pinaceae > Picea > Picea engelmannii. Next base: position 7,101 of record ML832228.1, on the reverse strand, counting down.
CACAACTCCTCCTATGTAAAACCCTTCATCATTTTTCAAATCCGAGTTTAAGTATTCCTTGGTATTCTAAATTATTAAACCGAGAGAAGCAAAACCCTTTTCCATATCCCACAACTCTACAGTCAATGACATCATTTTCTTAATATTTTCTTCAACGAAATGTGAGGTTGCAATGAATAAATTGGAAATTCCTTTGACCCTTGAACTTGGTTATAGGTTTTATTGAAGACCTTTTCCAGGATGAATCATAGCAATGGGAGAAGCCAGAATAGGTGGAGGCATGAGGGTTGCCTCCAATTCTTTAATTCTTTCTTTAAACTGAGCATTCTCTTCTTCCATGTGTGCAATTGAAATGTAAAGTGCATCCCCTGTAACTTTATGAATATATGATAATTTGAAAGGTAACATATCTCGAGTATAACTTCCCACTCTTACTCTTTGTAGTTCTCTCAAAAAATAATTTCTTAGATTCTTTATCAAAAGATGCATTTTGTACATTGAACGTTTCCTCATCAGAAAATGTCTGGTCCTTGATCATGAGTGCGGAAACATGTACATTTTCTTGAGCTGATAGTTCTACATCCGAGAAAGTAATATTTTCAATATCTACATCCAAATCCATGTTATCCAATAACAAATCATCTTCTGAAGCATGTGTTTCATCCCCCTCCTGCTGTGAATTAGTCCTTTTTATTTTGACTTTTAATTTATGGGGATTCTCCAAGTTTTAGGAGGGTTCCTCTCTTCATCATCTCCTGAGTTATTGCTATGAATTTTTCTTGTGTGAGATATCCCTAGCTGAGGATTTGCCTTTGGTAAGGCACTTCTTCGAGAGACAACTGGTGACTGGAAATTCTTCTCACTCAAGGGATTACCTCTTTCTTTATGGTGCTCTGTAGTACTTATAACAATCTTTATATCTCTAGAATCTCTATCAACTTCTTGATTATTTGAATTGTGGCTTCCATTTTCTTCTTCTCTGCTGACGACTGAATTTATAAGTGCAGGGATGAGCCCAAATGAAAGAAAATGATTGTAAAAAAAGATGATTAGGGTTGAAACCCTTGATTTCTTCGACGAATCTCAAGTCAAAATGATCAAAACAAGCAACATATTCGTCTATTTTTGAATTTCCTCAAAGAAATTTCACCAACTTTCCACGAGAGAGGTATGAACTTTTTTTCCCTTTTTTCATAGAAAGTATGGAACCATAATTTATATTTCCTATCTATCTCAGTGATAAACATCTTATCAGATATATCATAAGGAAGGAACATAGGTTTTTCGATAGAGCAGAAAACCATGATGACATTATAATCTTCCATTTTCTCAAGAACTCCTTTTCCCTTCAGAAAAGCTGTTGCTTCCAATGATAGTTGCGAAGTGTATTCCCCAATTTGTTTTTTCTTGAATTTAGATACAAAATCTGAATATACCTCATAGAAATGATGGTTGAATCTTTGCCTTCATAGAGCTTGGTACCACACAGTCCTAGGGTCCACCTTTATTTTAATTCTCTGGGCAGTGTTTAAATTGTCAAAGGTATGACAATATGTGATAGAAAATATCAAATAAGACGACATATAAAACCTGTTATCAGTCTTGAAATTAGTCAACTGTGCAGTGATTTCGTTTGAAATAATCTTTGTCGAGTTGATGATAGCGTTTTCATGAACCACAAAATGAAGTATATACAATGCCAGTCGAGGAATTGTTTCTATCGAGTCCTGGCCAACAATTCAAGTAAATAACCATACAATTTATTTATAATGATTCTTTAAAGAACTTACCTGAATTCTGGATATGTCTTCAGGAATTGATGCAGGGTCATGCAAATATTCTTGAAGAAGCTATATTCCATTGTTATTTCCTTTTAGGAAAGCGTCGAAAGAGAATCAAAGGAGTTGAAATGCAATAGCAAGGTTTGACTTCTCGAGGATGTTCGATCTTAATGCAATCAAAGATGAAATGAAAAATGGAGTATCGAAGAGTGTCATAACCACGACCAACACAGAGCTCCTAGAGATGTTGGAGCAAGGGCGAGGAGGAACAACAATGATAAGGATGAGAAAACCAAAACCATTACCATAAAACCCTACAAAATGCATATGGATTTCACACAAGACGAGTGTCGACTAAAAATATCGTCACCTATTATAAAATATTGCAAAGTATTGTGCAATCTATGATTATAATTATTATATAACTAATAGGTGGGTTCTCCATGAAAAAAAATGCAAAAGTGTTGGTGTTCTAAGATTTCTTTTGCATAAAACATTTCAGCGTACCACATCTTGAAGAAATGGATCATAGTTATTTTGTTACTCACATACTTGATGTTAAGAAAATTTACCTGCATGGATATGAAAAAATTAGCACCATAACAAGCTTTGAAGGTATGTGCAAGTTGACAATACATAGATAAGTACACAAGTATGGTTGTTGAGATTTATAACATGATGAACATGTCTAATCACAATTCTTTCATCTACTATATTATGCAAACATGCCAAGTATAAGTTACATGGTTTGATAATCAGAAAAGGTTTTTGTTTTATTATGGGTTTAATACGTTCTAACACTCATAAAACTTGATACATGAGCATCACGAAGAGCATAATATGTATCATATTATTTTGGTGCATGGTGTAAAGTGTTTAAACAAACTGGTTTTAATGACTAAAGAACCCTATTAGAAGTGACACCTTGTATGGAGTTTGGATTAATGGGATCAATATGGTTCACAACTCATACACATAATCTATACGAGTCGCATTGGTTTTATGTGTTAATATATGGTGTTAAAACTTTTGGGTTATGATCGGAATACCATGTTGAAGCAACTCAAGTGAAACCTCACATACAAAGCACTCGACACACGATGTATGTAGCTTGTGTATGGTTTATAGTTGACATTTGAAGCTCGCATATAATATAGTTGTCTTGGTTTATATATTTCACATGTGGTATATATGGATGTCGCCTATTTCAAAGTTACGATGCAACAAATTTGATGTTTATTTGATTTGACATAATGGAAGATTCACATGTTGCAAGGGTTATGTATGTTGGGTGGATTGTTGACTTGGCATGCGTTGTAATGGTTTGTTGGTTCATGACGTGATTGAGTTGGCCATGCATTGAAGGCGCCAGGACGCGAGAATTTACTCTACAGTTCTACACACTATTACTCTCTTGCTTCCTTGGTTTTGGGTCATTTTTTCTATTGGAGGTTGAGAAAAGAAACTCCGAGCTCCACTTGTTGATACCCTTGCTCCTGGTAGTTTCCATAACTAATTTGCCCCTCAACTTTGGTTTAAAAAGCATCATTGTACAAGGTATGAGGCAACAATTTGTTTTACATATTCTACAATGAATTCGTCTTTATGAATGGTTGTGTTTGGCTCTAGTTAGCATTATTGCGTGCATGAATGTCTTCTTTTTCCCTTCTCTGTCATTTCTTGAAAGAAAAAGTGATAAAAGTGTTTGTTTACATAAGGTTGGTAACAACTTTGTTTGCATCTTCCATACTCGCACTTTCCATATCGATTTACAATGAAAAAATGGACTTTTGGCAGCGTTTGGTTTGCATACAGTTGAGACTCGAACTCAATTTATCTTTATCTTTTTAGTTTCTTTGGTCATTCTGAGAACTACCCATTCCTTTTATGAGATTACAATCATGGGTTTTTATGTTGTTTGACTCATGTCCGAGTTTTGCCATGAAAGTCATCCATTTTTTCCTTCATGTATTTCATTTTTCATAAAGCTATTCCTTTTTAATCCCACTCAAATAAACCCATTTTCGATGTTTATCTCCCTCTTCCACATAACTAAGAGAAGATGTAATTCAATCTAATGGATAAGAACCATTTCAACAAAATGATATGGACTGGTTGTAATATTCATTTACCGGTAATTTTTTTTTTAAATGGTTTGTTTTGATTTGGTTAAGCCACAGGCAGTAAATATAGTCTTTTGAGACATAATAATATTATGAAGACAAATTGGTTAAGGACAATACAATCAAATATTGGAGGATTATTGTATAGACTTCCATATTTTCCTCATACATTTCATTTTACATAAGTAATTTCCCTCAAATCCCATTGATTTAAATCTTGTTCCATTCTTACCCTGTCTATATAGTTGAGATAAAAGAGCATGAAAGAAAAAGTATGGATGCAATATCAACATGATTATTTAAAGGAATAATTCTATTACAACATATATGAATGATTGAATTTGGCTTGAAGAAATTTGTAGATTGATTGGATTTCATGAGAATAATACCAGACATAGTTTAAGATTTGGACAATCTCCTTGTAATTTTTCTGTATGTATATCTTGAAGAACTAGTGTTTTGCATGTATGGATTTCATATATGGATTTTGTTAAATAAATAACTTCAGGATTGGATATTAGAAAATTTTATTGGTGTCCTTGTTTTCACTTTTATTTTCACCTCTCGTTTGTGTTGCATGGTTGTGTTAAGTCAGAGCCAATTTAATCATGATGACAAATTGTGTTGGATGTTTTATCTTCATGTGTCATATGCATGTACTAACTTGACTATGATGGACATATATGAGTTTCTTCAGTAGGGGTAGCAGTAGAGGGAGAAACAAAGAAAGAAGAGGAAGATTGCCTAACACATTTTGGCAACCTGGGGGGCATAACAAATTGAGGTTCTCTATTCACTTTGATGATGACTCTGATGAATTTCAGCAGTTGATCTAAACTGAGAATTTAATCCTTGGTGGAGAACATGCCTTACCACAACCCCAAGTACCTCCTAATGTTATCTTGCAATCTCACCCTAGTATTGTTAATGTTTCTAGATCATCCATGCATCATCATAATGATGGATGGAATAATATATTTGCTAATCCTTCTTTTGGTGCTAATCAATGACCCATTGACCCCCCTCCTCCTCCAGTTCATACTGTTGCCACTAATGCATATTTTCCTCATCCTCCAAAAGATCACAAAACTACTCCTCATGGTTCTCAAATTGACAAAGGAAAACAACCAATTGCTTCTACCAACATAACAAAGTCCTCTTCCTCTTCTCACTCCAAGATAAATCAACAAGCAGTGGTAAGAGAAGTTTAAATGATATGCATCCATAAATAGCCCAGTTGGAAAGAAACGGAGTCTCAATATGAAGACTTCTTCAGGGAAAGAAAAACAATTTTCAGAAAAAAATTCCATGGGCTATTTTGATTTTGTTTATTATGACATTTGACTACGACTCTATTTTGGATAGATGGAAGAACCATGATATTTATTTTTGAAACTTTAAAATATCATGTTTACTTATGGGAGATACAAGTGATATACGCCATGGTGTTTTGAATGTATGTTTATGGTATGTTACATGATGCTGATATTTTTAGATTTGATGACTACATTATGGAGCGACAATGAAAAGCTAAAATTAGTTATTGAAATAAAAGGTGCATGATAGAGGGGGACCCCTCTTATTTAGTTATTATATTATCTATTAATTATCTTTGTCATAAAGTTATTTGTCCTATTTATTAACTAAAGTTATTTAACTTAAATAACTAAAATTAGTTCAACTACTTGGAGAACTACCTTTCGGAGAATAAAAGGAAGAAAAGAAGGACAAGAAGTAAATGAGGTATTAGAGATAAATATTTTTGATAAGGTTTGTTCTTGTTTCATATTGCGATTTCTGAATTCCGTTCTTTCATTTTCTGAGTTTCCTTAAGATATAAATCCTCTTCTTGACAACATGATCATTCTAAAGGTGGCAAAGAATAAATGACTAAGAAGCATTGATATTTGACATGCTTCAGAAGGTCATTCATTTCTCTTGGCAATATGTGTAGTTTTATTAGAATCCCTGAATTCAAAAGGTCATTCATTTCTCTTGGCAATATGTGTAGTTTTATTAGAATCCCTGAATTAATTTTTAGTTCTGATTAAGATTATTTTGCAGAGTCAAGACTTGATGAGCTTGTGGCTTGGTTGATCCAGTACATTTCAATCTTGGTCATTTTATTTTAGATACCAATTTCATTTGTATGATTGTTAAATTCCATCCTATACTTCTAAGTCTGATTTTGGTACTTACCCTCGTAGGGGTTTAAAAAGAGACATTGGCTGTAACTCAGAAAAGTCATCAATAATAAAAATTCAGTTTATTCTCAATTGAGACTTGTGTTACTGGTTTTAAAATTGCCTGTATTCTTTATTTCATTCATTTTAATTTTATAAACATTCACACATAAAAACTTTTTTTACATTTTTTTTAGCAAGAAAACACAACTTGATAATAGCATCAGGCCCAAGAACATATTTCTTGAGGGATGATTGATAATTTTGTCTAGGTTATAAACCCAGGGTAACATTCCCGCCTATCTCATCTTAGCCTAGTGAGAGTAAAAAACGATTGAGTGAGGAATTTTCATTCCTTGCATCAACATTTATTTGGCAAACATACTGGGGAGTAATTGTTTTACTCACTAGTTTTGTTCTTTTGTAAATTCTGATTTGTATTATTTTATTAATGACTTTGTCTGCCCGAAAACAACCTGACTTAAGGTTTCCTGACCGAAGAAACATTGTATCTTTTTTTTCTTATTTAATTCTTGAAACGACCCATACCTGGGAAGAACTTGAGCGTTCTTGGGAAGTTATATCTAGAGTCATCAAAATTCAGGATCAAAGAGAAACCCTTCAGAGGTAAGCTCAAAACAAGCCTCCTCAATAATTTATTGTCTTATTTACGCTAATTATCATCTTTCAAGAAGTTTTATATGCCAATCACTTGAATTTAATCCTCTCCTTGAAATAGGAAGGAATAAAGAAATTGTAGAGAGTCTTCAGTCTAAACTCAAAAAGTATTTTTCATATTCTTCTTCAGAAATAAAAATCATTTCAGTCTCCTTTCCTCCCAGGAAACCCACAACGACTTCATCTGATGGTGGTTCTGGAAGTACCAAAGGTTCTACCTCTTCACAAACTTCATAGTATTCTCTAATAGGAAGTATGTACATCCATTACAATCCCATTGTATCAACTACAAATCCAACCAAGACCATCAAATAATTCGGTTTATTCAAATTTGAA
>ML832227.1:36464-53193 GCA_009831015.1 Picea engelmannii | reverse complement strand
TTGTTTCTTCTCTTGTTGGAGCCTTCATCTGGGTTCCTATATCAATTTTTTCCAAAGGAGCAGGAAAATATGTAGAAAACACTCCTTCAGTTTGAACGGTTGTTTCTTTTGTTGTTGGAACCTATGTCTAAGTTTCTATTTCAACTGATGCTAAAGGAGCATGCAGTTCTGTTTGTGTTCCAACAAAATTGGTGTGAACTATCATTCTAGGAAGTGGATTTCTTCCTTGTACTCTAGCCCTCTTAGATTTATTTTTCTCATGGGATTTTTCGTCTTGTTCCAACTGCTTCCTAAGTTGTCTAATTGTTTCTTTCAATCTGCCAACTTTTTGTTTTAATAATTTTGTTTTCTTAACCCTTTTCCTCAATATCTTGTTTTCATGTTTTAATTTTATGATTTTTTTATTGCCTTTTCCTGTTGTTTCTTCCTATCTATGGGGAATTTCAAGGTTTTCCCCACCTTGATCAATTGGTAACTTTTTCCCTATATATTTTGGGTTATTTGTTTGTTCTAAAGGAATGTTTACCTCAGTGAGGTTCTAGTTGTTATGTTCCCTCAGGAGATGGCATCTCCATATTAGGAAGATCCAAGACATGGTTTGAATGAGAAGAAGTTGGTGCTTGGGGTTCTCTAGACATGTTTGTGTCTTCAGTAAATGATATCCCTAAATTTCCCAATACTTGGGCCATCTCTTCTTCATAACTTATGAATAGATCATCTTGTTGTACTGTAGCGGTTTCATGTGATGGTTGTTTTGTCTGTACAGTTTCCTAAGTGCTTTCAGTTTGTACTGTATTTTTACCCCTTCTTCTTTTCACAGTGGAGGTTTCAGGATTATAAATTGTTCTTTGTCTCTTCTTCTTTGATGTTCCTGCATGTATGCTCTAGGTTTCTACCAGATGAATGGGGTCTTCTTCCATTTCAGGTTGGGGTACTGGAATTTCAATTTGGGCATTGTTTCCTTCTATCTGGGTTGCCTCAATTCCCTGTGGGGGAATTTCATGGTGGACTTTAGGTTGCTCAATTTGTAGGGGCCTATCGGGCTCAATTAAATCTCCCCAAGTTATTTGTGTATGGTTTAAGGCCCTGTTTACTATCAATTTTACTAACCTGTGGTGACTAATTACATTAGCAGGGTCTTTGGCCTTCTCGGTTCTTCCGGCGAATTCATGTAGCATGGCATTCAAAAAGAATGGTAAATTTATCACCGACCTCTATTTTAGTGCTTCCATCAGTTTGAGGTGGCACAGTCTCACCACATCATATTGTTCGTCACATGTGATATATATTTGTATTACACCTTCTAGCTCCCTCCATTGTTCGTTGAGAGAAGTGGGGTTGAGTCCTTTCCCCTTTTTGTCAAATTCTTCTTCTAGTCCCGTGAAGGACTCTGCGGCATCCTTGAGTATTGTGTATTTCCCAGTCCATTGTGCTCCTTCATTTGGGAGGCATGTTACCTTAGCTATAATTGCATCAGTAATCGGAATTTGTATGTCTTGAATTATTGAGACTCCCCTATGTAAGTTTTGGAAAAATGCTAGCGTGATATTTATGTTGAATCCCTGCAATCTGTTGAAGTATTATGTCCATCCCAAATGATGTAAAATTTGCCTTGATTGGTCGGTTACTTGCAGCAATGTGGGCTCTCAGCAGATGCTTCGGCCGCCCATGTCTTCTGTGAACAAGTCAGCACAACTATCGTTCTTTACTGCAAACTTAGTTAGACCAACCTGTGAGAAAATATTACCAGAAATGGTAAAAATTACAGAACAACAAATTTGTATAGAAATATGAATTTTCCCATTAATTGTAATCATTATGATCTATCGATAAACGTGCAGAATATCTGCCCCCTGATAAATGAAAAGGTTGACCTCGACTGTCAATATGTGTGAGCGTAAAGATGGCGGTCATTTCAAGTGAAGGATAATTACTACGCCACCGTTGTTGGGAGAACAATCATTAATAAATTTCAAAGAACTTTAATGTTAATCATGAACAATAATCACACCTTTTGTGGGAAGTACAAGTTTAAATACCCGTGTTCAAATATGTTTAAGGAAGAATATTTCGAGTCGTCTAAATTTGTTCATGTTTTTATAAATATTCCACATGTAATAACTTTGTTACTTTTCCTTGTGTTGAATATAACCATAATGATAGCCCTCCTTTTTTTTTAAGAAAGGAAATCTAGGAACACACAAAAAAAAAACTTAGCGTATTTAAGATAAACTTCCAAACCACAGGCAGAGCCATTGCTGCCAGCAGGCGTCCATAGCATCGACAGGGTTTTCTTTTAACCCATAGATGAGCCAGTATCCTTAATAAATATTTTGAATCGTCTTTTCCCAAAAAATGCCACTATCCTGGTTTGGTATCCAGGTAACGACAATGCCACTCACTAGATCGTAACCTGAGTGAACAAGCCGACTCGTAATTAGACCTCTTGTCCTTTGACCTTAAATGCCAAAGGCCATTTCCCTGGTCTGGTAGCCATAGTGGGAATGTCACTTATGTTAATCTCTTATGATCATGGTAGGTTGGCTCATGATGAGACCCCCTATCCTTTTTGGGAGACGTTTATTTTCTTTATTTAGATTTAATTATTATTTCCCTTTTTTTTAATTTTATTTTTAGGCTTTATTGAGGGAGGCTCATCTACTCCTTAAGAGTGTGGGATGGCGTAAGAAGTGTAAGAATGCCAAGTAAAAATGTGCCTTAGAATCCTTATTATGATGTGAAGGAAAATTATCATTCAAGTATATGTATATATAGGGGAAAGAAACGAATCATGGTGGTTAAAGATTATGAACAATATTAAGATAATTCGGAAAAAAACAATCCATGAACAATTTTGATAAGGTATGCTAGATAGTCCACAAAAAGAAAATGATAGATCACTACCATGATGATTAGAAGTAATTTCATTGAAAATTAGTTAGTGAAGTTCATACCCAAAGGAGTGGATAAATGTATCAAAAGGACGTGTTGTTAGTGAAAAATCTTTACTTTCAAAGGAAAGGAACAACAACAAGAATAACCGCAAAAGGAACAACAGTTGTTTATTTCGAATGAACGGAAATCGCGACAAAGGGAACAACAGTTGTTACATTCAAATGAACGAGATGACTCGCAAAGGGAACGACATTTTTTTCTTTCAAATGAATGACACTACCCGCAAAGGGAACAACAACCGCAACAAAGGGAATGAAAATCATTACGTTCAAATGAACGATACTACCGCGCAAAAGGGAACAACAATCGCAACAAAGGGAATGACATTTGTTATTTTCAAATGAATAACAACAATGATGTTCAAAAAAATTTAACCATCTAATTAAGTAATTAGATACCTCCCGCAGACATTTTTGTTTTAGCGAATCTAGGATTGATTAGTCATCAACTAAATTCATTTAATTTTTATGGGTAGGTTTATTCAATGATCGAAGTATTGGATGGTTTGTAGTGTCATGCATTCATTTTCTATTTACTACAGTTGTGCATTCTTTTAGTGCAGTCGCCTAATTTTTTGTTGTGGAACATGACATATTCATCTTCTATGTAAAACAAGGTTTATATTCGATGGATTCTTCAAAGTGATACATGAGAAATTTGAATTTTTGGATAAGGAATAGAAAAGAGTGCTAATTATATTCATTATAGTCATCTTTTCTAGTTTTTATTCTCCAAATCTCTTTATAGTGACTTTCCTAAAAAGTAAAAATCTAAAAACTCAATCAAATCCTTAAAGAAAACTATATACAATATGTACAGTGCTAATAAAAACAACAATTTTATGAAGTTGAAGCTGTTGGGTTACCTTCCCAGCCAGCTAAAATCTAAATAGTAGGATCATTACTTACTTCTTGGCAAAAGGATTCTTTTGAAAGCGGTTGATGGTAGAGTCGTAGTCGATGTCCATTTACTAGAAAAGGAGAACCAGACCCGTCGATGGTAACTAAAGTGACATTTCCATTATCATGAACTTCATTGATTTCATACGGTCCCAGCCATCTTGTCTTCAATTTCCCATGAAAGTTCTGAAATCTGGAATCATAGAGAAGCGCCCAATCACCTTTCTGGAAGGATTTCTTCTTGATATGCTTATCGTGCCAGCTGGATCTCTGTTGTTGGATAACAGTTGTGGGGTGAAGGGCGAACATGAGTGCTTCATATAATTCATTGAGATGTTGTAAGCATTGTGTGTGTGCCTCTGTAAGATCTAGTCCAATTTCTTGGGCCATTCTTAGAGTCTTGATCTTAAATTCAATTGGAAAAATAGGTTCTTTTCCAAAGACTAGGTGATAAGGAGAGTAGCCAGTAGTGTTATGCCATGTTGTGCGATATGCCCATAAGGCATTTGGAAGCTCGCCTGCCCAGTTTTGGCGATTTGTTGAGACTGTTTTTGTCAAGATTTCCTCCAAGACTTTGTTGGTACTTTCCACTTGTCTGTTTTCCTGTGGGTGGTATGGGGAGGTAAGTCTATGTTTAATGTGATAATTGTGCAAAGTGGTCGTGATTTTATGTGTTTTAAATTGTGACCCTCCATCATTGATTACTTCCCTGGGTAATCCATAGCGTACAAATAATTCAAAGAGAAACTTAATGATTGTTTCCTCAGTTGCATTTAGAAAGGCTATTGCTTCTACCCACTTGGTCATATAGTCTGTTGCAACTAGTTTATAAGATTTCTAATTTGATTTTCGATTGAAGGGGCCAACAAAATCTAGCACCCATCTCTCGAAAGGTCATGCCACTACTTGTGCTTGTAGGGGCATTTCATTAGCTTGGCCTGGTCGGCTCATCCTCTAATAGTTTTCGTAGGCCTAGACATACTTCTTGCATCTTTGAATATTGAGGGGAAATAGTAACCCGTTTGTAAAACCTTATGCCCAGTTATACGGTCTGCAAAATGTCCACCATAGGGCTCATCATGACCCGCCTTCAAGACATTGTAAATTTCATCATCTATGACACATCTTCGGATCTGAAGATCAGACCTTGTATGGAAAAGATATCCACCAATCCAGGTGAATCGTGCACTATGCTGAACAATTAGTTTCCTTTCTCTTGACAACAGGTGTGTTGGTAGTTTCCTAGCTGCCAGATAATTTGCCACATCAGCGTACCAAGGTATCTTAATAGCGATAGTGAACAAGTGTTCGTCTGGAAATTGGTCTTCAAATGTCAAAGAGTTATCTGTTTTGGGTACGCGAGACAAGAAATCTACAACAAGATTCTCTCTTCCAGGCCGATCCTTCGTGGTGATGTCGAATTCTTTCAATAGCAACAACCACCGAGTAACCCGTACATTAGTAATTGGTTTGTTAGCTAAATATTTGATAACAGAATGATCAGTATACAAAATAACTGGATAGTCTGTTATATAGTGGCGAAATTTATTAATATCATGTATAATGGCTAAAAATTCTTTTTTTGTTATTGTGTAATTTAATTCAGCAAGAGTAATATTTTTGCTAATAAAATAAATAGCATAAGGTTTCTTATCTTCTTCTTGTCCAAGGACAATGCCTATGGTGATATCCAATGCATTTGAAGAGATGTGAAATGGTAATTTCCAGTTTGGTCCTCTCACCACCGGTGCTATTGAAACCAACCTTTTGAGCTCTTCAAATGCAACATCACACTTATCAAACCACTGAAAATCCACATTACCACTTAAAGCATGTAAAGGTGCAGATATTCTTGAAATTTTTTATATGAATCTACGATAATATCCTGCACAACCAAGGAAACTACGTACCTCAATTTGTGTACGAGGTGTAGGCATATTAAGGATTACCTCTATTTTTGTTGGGTCTACCTTGATCCCATCTGCAGAAACATAGTGTCCTTGTACAAAACCTTCAGCCATCATCATATGGCATTTCTCATGACTCAAACATAGCTTGGTAGCAATGCATCATTCCAATACCTTCTCTATACTGCTTAAGGCTTGATCAAAGTCAGTGCCATAAGGGGTGAAATTGTCCATGTAAACTTCAAGTCCTTCATTAATCAAATCAAAAAATATTCTTAAAATAGCTCTTTGGAATGTAGTTGGAGCATTACATAATCCAAAGGGCAATACTCGATATGCGAAGGTACCCCAGGGACATGTAAATGTAGTTTTATCCTGGGCTTCTGGAACAATCTGAATCTAATTATAATCGCTAAATCCATCTAGGAAGGAGAAAAATTGCTTCCATGCTAAAGTATCAAGGACCTGATCAATAAAAGGTAGGGAAAAGTGTTCCTTCTGGGTAGCTTTATTGAGTTCTTTGTAGTCTATACAGATTCCCCACTTCCCATTCTTTTTAAGGACGATTACTAGTGGAGAGACCCACCAGCTGTCTGAAATAGGATATATGAAATCTACATCCAACAATTTTTGTAATTCTTCTTTAACAACATCCCTGAGATGCGGATTCAATATTCGTTGGGGTTGTCGGATGGTTCGGGCATCTTTCTCAATATCAATATGATGTGTACAGAGTTAGGGATCAATGCCCTTCATGTCGAGATACTCCCAAGCAAAAGCCTGTTAATATTTAGAAAGGATCTGAATCAATTTTTGTTGTTGTTGCTCATTCAAATTGGCATTAATATTCAGAAATCTTCCTAGTGCGATTTCGACTGAAATGTTGTTATGGACAACAGTAGTGGGAATATGTTGCTCCATCAATTCTTCCAAAGGATCTCCCTGTGCTTCATTATCTAAAACAACTTTTAGTATTTGACGTGTTGGGTTTCTTAGCACAGTTGGGTTGTTAATGAAGTTGTTGATCACATCATCTTCTAGTTGGTTTTTTAGCCCAAGAGCGTCTTCCAGTGTGAGGGGAGATCGTAGGTTTTCTTCTGGATATCTAGTTGGTTGCAATTGTTGATGTGTGACAAGCATACTTGGTTTAGCTGGAGGATACAGGATACAATTCTTTATAGCACTTCCTCTAGCAATTGTCATGTTGCATGTGTGACATCCTATGTATGCATCTATTGTTGTTAGCCATGGTCTTCCCAATATCAATGGGTGTCCATCGAATCTACTTCTTGGGTTGGTAACTAAGAAATCAACTGGGTATTCCCAAGAGTCGACTGAAATTTCTATATCCTGTAATGTGCCGACTGGTTTAACCATCGATCTATCAGCCAATTCTAACATAGTTGAAGTAGGTTTGAAGGAGGTGATACCCGGGACATTACAGGTCTACATGGTCAGAATATTAATGGTTGCCCCCAAATACACCAGTGTATTTGGAAAGAAACAACCCTGTATCTGAACCATTACCACATGATTCCCTGGGTTTGTGTATTTGACTGGCTCCTACTTGCCTAGAATAAGATCAGACAAAGTTCCTACTACATGAAGAGTTGATGGATTCTTAGTTTTCCTTAAGGGATTGTTCCCACATAATTATTTAACTGTTTTTGCATAAATAGGAATATCTTGCAAAGCTTGTAGGAGTGGAATTTTAACGCATAGATTCTTTAGTTCCCCGATGATATCAAAGTTAGGATATATAGCTGGTTTTTCTATCATTATCCTCTCAGGAGACGGGGGAGGAGAAATTATGTATTCGTCAAGATTATGTTCCTCGACTGTGTTTCCCCCCTATTATGTTTCTTCTGTTATGACCACAGAGTTAGTTTCAACCTCCAAATTCTCGACAATTTGTAAGAGATGGACTGGTCTGTTGTTAGGATTTGGGTTGGGTTGAGGTGGTAGTTGACGGCGCATTTGAGGTTGAGGATTCTGGGGTAATTGAAGTGAAGCTTTTAAAGTGGGTTGAGCTTGAGGAGCCATTCCCATGGGTTGATTGGTCAGTCGCATGGGGCGCTGCCAGTTTTGATTCCAACTGGGGGCTTGGGCAGTTGTGTTAGTCCACTATGAAGGATATGAGTTATTATTTGAATTATTCCAAAATGGAGGGTATTGCAGGTTAGTCCAAGCAGGATTGGCAACTGGTTGATTTGGCCAGGGTGCATTAGGATATTGTTGGGACTGCCAGGTGGGGTTAGAAAATGGTTGGCCCTGCCATGTGTTTCCAGAATTATGTTGTTGATTATATTGCCCAGAAAAGAAAGAGGAAGGATCTTGTAGCGTACCTGGGGGTCGAGCCTGCCATTGGTGACGTTGAGCCATCAGATATACTAGTTATGTTTCCTCTTCTAATTCTTTAAAGACAACTTTTAGTCTTGGGAGTGATGGGCATTTCTATGTTGCATGGTCTTTGGCACAGATGGCGCAAGTCTGAACCACGTCCAAGGGACACTCTCTTGAACCATGTTTCCTTCTGTATCATGGACAAAATATAGTCAATGATTGTTCTGCTTCTGCTTGTTTCTATTTAACCTGCATAACATCCAATTGTGTAGTCAAAGTACCCAAAATATCAGTTTTAAAATTTTCTAAAAGATTACCAATTTATGCTCGGGTGACACTACCACTATTGATGTTGCTACTTCTGGTAATGGGAGCCCGTATTCCTGATCTTGTTCATGTAATTTTGCGTGAACACCTGATACACAGTTGGAGAATGTCATCATATGTTTCTTGATAAATATCACCTTTTCCCATTAAATTCAATGTTTCTACCCATTCATCCTTCATACCTTTTATCAGAGTGGATTTAAGTGCCTCACATGGTAATGTACCATAAGGTGATATCTGCAGTTTATATTGAAGTCTTTCAACATATTCTTCTAGTGTTTCATTTTCTCTTGCAGTCATTTTAAATATTTCATCCTTTAAATCCCTGGTTCTACAGTAGTCTTGATATTTTGTAAGGAAGGCTTGTTTCATTTCATCCCATGAATTTATAGTTCCTCCCCTTAATCCCATATACCATCATAAAGTTGCTCCTTTCAAGGTGGAAGGAAATAGATTTAGTTTCTGGGGTTCAGAGGTGTAGTCATAGCCTCTACACAGAAGATCAAACTCAAATAAGAATGCATCGGGGTCCTATGAGATCAATCTGTTGAAGGTTGGAATATTTTGTGGTGGAATGGACTTCATTGGGGCATTAGTAACCAGATCAACTATAGGATATTCCAAAGTGGAATTCTTAGAATCTGGGTTCGCGGTTGATTTTGTTGTGCCATTTGGTCGAAGATATGCCAATAGCCTCGAGGGATTTCTTGTTCTAGGTGTTCTATTCGGGGTGGTTGATTACTTGGTCCCTTAGGAGTTTTAATCAGGCTACCTATATCTAGGATTTCAGGTGCTCCTTCTCCTATAAGAATCACAAGAGATCTAGGTTCAGGTGGTGGTGGGTTTGCCTTGGCAATTCCACTGGTTTCCCCTTCTCTTTCTTTCAAATTACAAGAATTCCCCTCGTCTAAAGGACTGAGAGGTGGAGTATGTGTATTTTGGAAACTTTGTTCAGTCCCTTCAGTTCCGCTATGAACCTCATCATGATCTTCAATTGGTGAATTTGTTGCTTGAGGGATTTGGGTAGAACCTTTTCGAGGTCCAACCGAGGCTTGATATTCATCTTTTCAGATGATTTCATCTATGAAAGTGCTCCTTCCAGGGGGAACCGTGCCTTGGGATTTTGTAGTTTTTGGTGGGGGTTTTAATTTTCCAGGTTCTTTATTCTTATTCATACACACAAACACAAATTCTATGCACCTATATAACCTCTATGCATCAACAGAAGGTAGGTGTTGGCACAAGCATTTTACTTGTTTTTGACGTAGGTTATTACCTTCCGTTTTCAACACCTCATCCTCCAGAGATGCAACCTATGCTATCTTTGACATTCTCCCCGAAAACGACGCCAAAATGTTAGGCTCTAAAGATGTCCTAAAAACAACCATAGTCTGACATTAATTTATAAACTGAGGATTTGTCTTCTCTTTGAAGAATGTCAACAAAGTCTATGCAGATAGTCATAGAGGTTTAAATTGTGTAGCTAAAGCAAATATGAGTCTATCTAAATTACTGCAATAATCAAGTTCTTCACGCATTCATTAAAAACTATGAAACTAATAACTCACTCAACATAATTGTAATCTGATCAATAACACACTGCGAATCAAAACATCAATCAATTTGTTGAATTCATCTAGCTAAGAAACAGTAATTTAATCTGCGAAAACACTTAATGAATCAATCTATCAATGATTATTTAACCTGCTGGAAAAGAACAATGAATTATTGAATATTAAAGAAGGAACAACAAATGTGAATTAAGATAAAGGAACAACAAATGCGAATTTGATAAAAGGAACATCGTATGCGAAAATGAAAGGAATCCACAAGAAATAAACTAACAACAATTTGAAATGGAACAACAATCGATAATCTTTAAGAAACATCTATTCTCTACAAGTGAACAACATAATCAATTCATAAAAGAATCAACACACTCACGAATTTATCTTAACTATTGCAGGGAAATTTAAATCACGGAACTAAGATAGAATTGATACGATTACAAATGAGAGAGTAACTCCTTATGACTGGGCCCACGGTCTTCAGAAGGTACTGCTACTAAAAACTCAGTACGTAGGTATGCTCAAAACACTTGAATCTTTCATTAATTCCATAATTGATAAACCATTTACAAAATATTGTTGTACAGAATGTCAACAATTAAGAGATTTGAAAGTTTGATTAAAATCCTTTGTTGGGTATCTCTCTATTGTTCACTATCCTTTATATATTATAATGACATGAGTAAATTAAGCTATCTTGAGGATTGAGAGATCCTCATGATTTTTTTTACTATTTATGAAGATTATAAGATAAAGAGTCAATCTTCCTTTAAATTGTTTTGTGCCTGATTTCTTCGATCTCCAATGGCCTACGCATCTTCATGATCTTCTTAACTATCTTGAGTTAACAATAATTGTCCATTTCTGCAATAAAATCAAAACAATTCACACCAAAATTCAGAAATTATCTAATGTCATTCAATAATATTTCTAAAAGACTTTTTAACCATTTTCTTTCCTAATTACTTCATATTAATTTAAAAGTCAACAAAGAATATATCACAAACCATAGTAATAAGGAGAATCTTTGTACCTTTTTCTCAACCCAACAGCAGGTCGACAAGATTGCAACAAAGTGTAAATATTCCTTCTGCACATAGGCATCTCATGTAGCAAGAATGGTTAAAAAGGTCGAACCCTTCTAGCCACATGTTCGTGACAACCTTCAACAAGCTAAGTAGCACAACTTCTCCAACAAGGCAAGCAGCTCATCAAGATGCAAATTCAGCAAAGCCTTTTCCCTCTCCCTGGGGCACTCAACGCAATGGATACCATTGCTTCCTAAGGAGGGAAGATTCATCCAAGTGGATATCGGTGGCCACCCACCTTTTCCAACTAGCTCAAAACAGGTTTCTGAAAATTTTGGTAATTTACTATTTCTAGCAGTTTTTAACTTCCAGGGCGATTTTGAGGGCCTAAATGAAGGTTTTTTGGGATTGAGATTCTAAAATATAGTCAAAGGCTCTGATTTATCCCCCTAAATGAATCTTCTTGTCGATACCTTTCCAACGAGCTATCATGCACCCCAAACGGAGATCGTATGCCAAAGTTACGCCCCTGGGAAGTTGATACACCAAACTACCCAAAACGAGGTCCACAAAATTGTTGGCTTTTCATCTTCTAGGGTTAGGGTTTTGGATTTTCTTTACGATAAAAATGCCTTTGGAGCCTCATTGTAAAATCATCTTCTTGTGAATGTGAGTAGCAAACACATCTCTTCTCAGAGATAAGATGTCACCATTCTAGCGAGTCTTTCACTCTGTATTTTACAGTCTTTGTACATTTTCACTCATTAATAGAAAATTGTGTATTACTGTATCTATGTGTTTATGGTTTCATCTTTGATACATTTATGTTATATTATTGGATATCTTAAATATATCTGTACATTTCTTTATTATATCTCTGCTCTCATTTCGTGCTGAAAATAATCTGGGTCATGTCATTTGCTAGCTAGATATATTTTGTGCAGGTTCAACACATTTACATGGTATCAGAGCCGACAAACTACTAGGTAAAAGACACACCAGATTGTTTTTGCACGTACTGAAGATTGAAGACAGCAGAAAAATGGAATTTCCAAAAGAATTCTTTCTTACACTGTACAATTTCTTTGCATGGAAGGAGAAGATGATAATTCATCTTCGAGGCATAGGATTATACAGGTTAACCATGAACACAGAGACAAAACCCACATCATCCATAGAAAAATCCAAGTATCTAAATCGAATGGATGAAGCGTTTGAAACTATTTGCAGTCTCATTTCTCCTTAACTCCTCTTTCACCTATCCTCATGTAAAACCCCCAATGAATCATGGACCACCATGGAAGGGATTTTTGGAAAATAGGACGAGATGAGGGGACACATGCTTGAGGTGGAATTTCTCACTTTGGATCCAAAAACCTTCGACAATCTCCAAGATTTCTTTACCAAACATAAGGATTTGTTGTCAGAAGTCAAGGCTTGTGGGGTTGATAAATACAAGGAGGAGAAACAAATGATTCTTACCATTCTCTCCAAACTTGGTCTGGTATACTCAGTGTTTTTATCTACATTTCATTAAGTTAGGATCGCCTCTGGAGCCACCTAGACGATGCCCTCTCTTGAGGCATTTATCGAGTCTCTGACACAAGAGAAGAACAAGCTCATCAATATGGGAAAAATCAAAGGCCCAAAGGCGCATGCACTTACTGTGCAAGATGGTAGCGGTCATCAATATCATAAATCTAAAGACAAATACAAAAGGAAATCACATGCAAATCCAAAGAAGGAAGGGTACTCAAAACCCTTCAACGATGCCTCTGTATGCAAAGGTGGAAGGGAAGAAAATGGGAGAATTGCACTTATTTCCATAAAGGATTCCATCCATAATTCGCATGTATGAAGAAACACATAGATCAAATGGCCCAAATACTTCAGAAAAACAACCTTGGAGATCGCATCCCCAAGGGTGCCAAGAAGAAGAAGCCAGAAGATCAGAATCCCAAGAAAGGAAATTCTAGCCATGCCTTGATTGCCATCAACTCCTCTCTTGATGCTTGGATTGTAGATTCAGGTGCATCACTCCACATGGAAACCACAAAAGAAGTCTATTCTTAATTGAATGCATGAAAAGGTCATCCTATACTAATAGGGGACAACTCTCCATTCGAGGTCACTGGAAAAGGAAGAATTGAACTCACAAACGGAAGCTTCGAGAATGCACTACACGTTCCCAAACTTTTCGTCAATATTCTCTCTGTGTATCAGATGAAAACATCTGGCACTCAAAAGGGATTCATATTCACACATGATGTAGTGGAT
Source organism: Picea engelmannii (assembly GCA_009831015.1). NCBI lineage: Eukaryota > Viridiplantae > Streptophyta > Pinopsida > Pinales > Pinaceae > Picea > Picea engelmannii. Next base: position 39,889 of record ML832227.1, on the reverse strand, counting down.
ATCTATGACATGCAAACCAATTCCAGGGTTGTTACCGGTGAGGTAAATCATCAATCTAGACTCTACACATTTTCTGAATTTATTGAACCATATTCTACATCACTGCTTACCCATGCTAATGAAATCAATAGGATATGGCATGAAATGTTTGGGCATTTAAATTTTATATATATGCAACAAATTAGCGAGTAGGTAATGGTTGATGGTCTACCTGCCATCCACTTCTCCAAAGGAATTTGTGAGGGATGTGTTATTGGAAAACACCCCCAAGAGAAATTTGACAAAGGAAAGACTTAGAAGGCTTCATTTCCTTTAGATATGATCCATAGGGACCTCATGGGCCCTCTTCCGCATCCATTAGTCAATAAATCAAGGTACATGCTCATTTTTGTTGATGATTTCTCACGCTTCACATGGATTTTCTTTCTCAAGAAAAAATCAAAGGCCTTTCAACCCCTCAAATATTTCAAAGGCCTTGCTGAGACACAATCAAGAAATAAAATCAAAGTCCTTCGAATAGATAACGGGGGAGATTATGTCAACCATGAGATACAAAATCTTTGTCATGAGGTTGGGATTCAGTTGTAGCACATGGTTCCTTATACTCCACAAAAAAACGGAGTTGTTGAGACGAAAAATAGATCTCTAAAAGAGATGGCATCTTGCATGCTACATGCAAAGTCACTTCCACATAGATTATGGTCTGAAGCACTTAATTGTGTAGCTTACAGCCAACACATATATCCCCATAGATATGTCAAGGATAAGACCCCCTACAAGTCTTGGAGAGGCCCCAAACCGGAAGTGACCCACTTTCGTATTTTTGGTTCACATACATGGGCCAGGATTTCCTCTGAGAAGAGGAAGGCACTTGATATTCAAACCACAGAGTGTATCTTTGTTGGATACCCCGACGATGTGAAGGGATACAGACTCATTGATATTTCCTCGGACCGGCTCATCATTGAGCGAAGTTTCCAATTCAAGGAAAGTATCTCGCATGTACCTCAGCAACCGCATGTAGACACTTTTGTTCTTCCACCTGTCAGAGATGATGAGCATGCACATGTCGAATCTTCTTCAGATGAAAGTTTTGATTCATATGATTCAGATGATCCAGATACAGATTTGGTATAGTCAGATGAAGATTCAGTGCATGTAGATGCATATGCAGATGCATATGCAGATGCATATGTAGAGCCAGAGCAGAGGCCCAAGTGGTCCAAGACTACTCTTTAGGATGCAGGAGATATTTTTGGGGATCCAGTTGATACTAGGAGGACTCGATCTGCTTTCAAGGAGCCTCCTCTTGCACTCACTTCCAATAAATTGATTCCACTTGGGCATATTTTCTTGGTTCAATCTTCAGATCCACAGTCCCATGGTCAGGCTGCAAGAAATCCCTTTTGGGAATCTGTTATTTAGAAGGAGTACAAATCCCTCCTCGAGAACTAGACATGGGATATGGTTCCCCTTCCTTCAAGAAGGAAAATTTTCAAGTGAAGATGGGTCTACAGGACCAAGAGCGTAGTGGATGGACATGTTAGCAGATACAAAGCCAGGCTAGTTTCCAAAGGATTTCAGCAGGTGCATAGCATTTCCTATGATGAGACATTCGCTCCAGTAGCAAAGATGGATTCCATATGTTTGGCACTTTCCATTGTGGCAGCCAAGGGATGGGAAGTCCATTAGATGGATATGAAGAATGCATTTCTTCACAACGATCTCTCTGAGGAGATCTATATGGAGTAGCCCCAAGGATTTATTCAGGATTCATCTTTGGTCTGTCGACCGAATACGTCTCTTTATGGCCTCAAGTAGGCTCTGAGGGAAAGGTATTCCAGGATGGACTCCTACATATTGTCACAAAACTTTGTACGTTGTAAGTCAAACTCGATTGTTTACATGCTCAGGACGATTGATTCACTTCTACTCCTAGTTCTGTATGTTGATGATGTGTTGATCACTGGTTGTTCCACTTCAATGATTGTTGCAATCAAGAGGATTCAGTTGCCATGTTCTTGATGATGGACATGAGGTCCCTTTACTATTAGGCTGACCCTATTACATATATATTTACACATTACATGTACATTTATCCCCATATATTCCCCCCCTTGGGGTCACAACATACACATGTAACCCCGTATCTACCCCATTGGGTTATAACAGAGTACACTCCTTCAAAAAGATGTGTCCTCAAAGCTTTTCAATTAAAGGCTTCACGTGTGATGAGACCAAGTAACATGATTTTCTTATATTATTGATTTCTTCATTCCATAAATGATGATTTATCCATCTAAAATCAATTATTTTTTGTCTTAATCCTTGATGTCTAGTTGTTGCATAATTTTATTTCCTTTGATTCCATGTATTTTTTTTGTAACTTCTCCAATTTGTAATGGTTGTTGGTCTCTAATAATATCTGGTTGAAGATTGGTTTTGTGATGCCTTATTCCATGAATATTGACAAGTATTACATCTTCTTCCTTGATAATGGTTATATCGAACTTCTTATCTTCCTTGAAATGTTTCATGGTAATGAGGGTGTCGACATGGTTCCCCTTTTGACAGTTTTTTTCACTTTGCATGTGCATTTCATCTATATTATTTTTAGAGACAATGGAATCCTCTATCTTCCTTGCTTTCTCTTTGATTGTTATAGCCTTGGAGATAATACCATCATATTTGGCACGTACATTCTCTATATGGAGTTCAACTTCTCCAAGTATCTTCTGGTGACCTTCTTGAATCTTGTCTTCTTTCTCCTTTTGAAGCTGCAATGTCACCCCATTTATCAAATTATGACATCCTTCTTCAATTCTGGATTGCATTTCTAATTTTACCTCATCAATATTTAGGGATTCCTCGACCTTCTTTCAAATTTCCTCTCCAAGTATTTTGGTAGATTCTTCATCCAAGTTCCTTGTTTCTTTTTTATTTTGACCATCCTTCTTTTCTTCTTTTAGTCTCTTGACCTCATCCAATAGTTTTTTTATTATGGTTTCTCAATCTGCCTATTTATTCATCTTTATTTTTCAATTCTTCCTTTGACTAATCATTTTCCCACTTTGTTTTTCTACTCTTTTTCTTGATTTAACTTCTTAACCTCCTTAATGAGTTATTTATCAAGAGATTGCATCTTGACGAACTCATCATTTTTATTTGTAATATATTTTATTAGCTCTTCATTATCCTTTTGCAATTTGGAGACATTTTCTTTTGATTCCTTTAATTCAACTTGAATTTTATGCATCTCCTCCATTTTTTTATCCTTGACCCTGTTATCATCATAACAATTTTCAGATAGGATCCAAGTTTCAAAAATTTAGCGAAGAGCTACATCGTTGTGGGAACATGATAGTTTGGGGGACCAGACTACATCTAGCGGCACATGGACAAATATAGCGGAGGCGCGAAAGGTA
>ML832227.1:0-35070 GCA_009831015.1 Picea engelmannii | reverse complement strand
GGCTGGGAAAAACGAAATGCAGTTTTCCTGGGACCAGTAAGTGACCTCCAGGTGTCACCAAACTAGCAAGTTCGACATAAGATCAGAACAAGCCAGATGTCGTAAAGGAAGATGAGCAATCAGAGAAATTTGTTCCTAGTTTTGAAATGTCTTTTGAGTAATCATTGTAAATCGGTTCATAGACTGAGACTATGAGTTGAAATTACTATAATTAGTTTTAGAAGCTGAAACATTTTAGTTTCAGCCATTGTAATTGAATTGTATAAACACTGGGGCATTTGAATGAATTAATGTTGGGAGAAGTGCAAGGGAACCTTTTGGATGTTGTGAACTCTATTGTAATTTTTTGAAGTTGAATTGAATATATATGCAGAAGCTTATTAAATATCTATGAAAAGATTCTATTGGTGGTGATATGAGCTTTTTCTTCCTTTATTGTATGCATTTCCTGTGATATTTATTTCCATTTGCATTTTCTTCTATTTAAATTGGATAGTTAAAGGCCCAGAATTTGTCTTGAGACGCTCTTGGTTTAAGCAATTTGAACTGCGTACTTCTCTTCTTAACTAATTCATAATTCATTTTAGTAATGCTCTGATGCAGTTATTTGTGTTCTCTATCTTCTTACACTCTACTTATATTCAAATTTAACTCAGATTCATGCCTCATTTATCCTTTATCCTCTGAAGATTTCTATCGGCTGATCATAATTTTCTTTCACTTTCAGAATTGTGACTCCATAGCCCTGAGTGTTCCTCCCCTTCCTTGCCAGCAACTTTATTAAAAACCCTCAAAACAAACCAAATCTAGCCATTGATTATCAAAGAAATACCCAGTGACACAAGAGAGCCCTCTCTAAGTTGAGTAGGCTAGTTCCCAACTCTAAATTAGGTTGAAACAGTTACCTCTGTCGTTTTTCTTATCAGCCGGAAAAAATTTACAGAGTGCTAACATTCTGGCGCCGTTGTCGGGGACGAAATTGAAAAATCTTCTCTGGGAAAATGACTTAAAGCTTTAGTTTGATCCCTGAGGGTGACAGTGGATCAGATACCTTATTGTATGAGATTATGTTTACCCTGGAGACTCCGTTACTCAGAGACCATTTGCACCACACCATGTGAGATAGAAATCTTGGCTCCTAAGAAAATCCACACCAGGAGCAATCCAGACCCAGAAGCTACAATCCATGTGTCTGACCCTGGAAAGCTTGTATGTAAAAGAAAATAAAATCCAATAACCCCAGTGTTGCGTCTAGACCGATATCTATCTTTTCCCAAGGACGAATTGACTAGCATTGAAGACCTTGAGTTTGACGTGAAATTTGAACAATCCTTGCTCATAACTAAATCTGAATCTCATTTGAACGAGACCATCTTTGATGAAAAGAGATTCCAAGATTTAATTCTAGATGCATCTGCCAAGCCTTTAGTGATCCCCGCTCAGAACCAATAGCCACTCTAACCCCTCACAACAGTTATGGCAACCATATTTTCTCCCCTCATACTGCCTGCTCAACTACATGATTTGCCTCAAGATTACAACCTAAGGATCAAACTATATGATGTTGAAGGTAACATATCAACCCAAAATCATCTAGACTGGTTTAATGATTTCATAGACTTAGAAGAGGTGGAATTTGAAGATGTGAAGATGAGCTTGTTTACACAAAGTATTGCAAGAGATGTGAGGAAGTGATTCAGAGCCCTTGCACCAGGTAGTATCGCGTATTTCGAAGCCTTTGAAACAAGCTTCATTGCAAAATGGGGGGATAAGAAAAACCCCCTTCAGTTGTTGACCTAGTACAACAACATTAAGAGATCACTTGACAAAACAGTGCAGGAGTTTTTGGACAGATTCATGAAGGTCTATAATACAATTCCTGCCGATCCAAACCCCCCCCTAGAGCTGATTAGCTCAGGTATGTTGATTCTTTTGAAAGTGACTTTGCTTTATTATTAAGAGAATGAAGATCTACCACATTGGATGATATGATGAACGATGCCATAGAGGTTGAAGTGAACCTAATGGCTTCAGGGAAGATGAAAACTAATGCTAGAAGGGACACAAACAGAGCTCGGGATAAAGCACAGCCTTCAACATCACAAACATCAGAGGAAAGATTTGAAGCAATTATGATAAACATGGAGCGGATGATGGAAAGAATGGCTCTAGGAAATAGGCCTAACCCCAAAGAACAGGTTGATGGTCCACCCAAAAATTCAAGAAGACCAACTATTCCACAGATTAGGCAAAGAGAGCAGAGAAATCAGGGGAATCAGACAAATCAAGGAGATCAGGCGAATCTTGGAAACCAGGCAAATCATGGAAACCAAGGAAATCAAGGGGAACAACAAATCAGACCTCCTTTCCAAAATAATTATGTGAATGAGGATTATGATGGATATTTTGAAGACAACATGAACTGTTGTGATGATAAAGAAATAGAGGTATTTTTGACCAAAGAAGAACACGACCAGTTCATGGATGCAAGTGATATATTTTTGCAATATGAAGAAGAAAGGGTATCAGTAGAAAGGGAATATTATGAGACTGGATTGCAAAATGCCATCATGCAATTCCAAAGGCAATATAACCTTCGAAATCAAAAATTACCTCCAAACCCTCCAAAGGGTAACCCTCCAAGGGGGAATCCCACAAAAGAATCTAAGAATAACATACCTTCTTCTACTGCAAAAGATTCAACTATAAAGGACTCCATTGCGAAATTTTTTGCTGCAAAGGATATTGTGGAAAAGGGGAAGCAGAAAAAAGAACCTTAGAAGAAATTATTGACTAGGAAAGAAATGTTCACCAAAGAGGTAGAGAAAACTTCATCCTCTTTTGATTTCGAAAGTGATATGGCTAAGATAAAAATTTCGGTACCATTTAATGAATTGATCAAGAATAGTGAGTATAGAAAGCAGATCATCAAAATGTTGAAACAAAACAAACTTATGATACCCTGAATATACAAGATGATCACCTAGCCATCTTATTTGGCCCATGCATGGAGGAAAATGGTGATACTGAAGAAGTGCCTCCTTTCTATGTTAGTCTAAAAATCCATGACATGAATCTTCACAATGCTATGCTGGATTATGGGGCGTCTCACAACCTGATGCCCAAAGTGGTCATGGACTAGTTGGGCCTTGATGTCACAAGACCTTATAAAGATTTGTTCTCCTTCGGTTAAAGAAAAGTGAAATGCCTTGGCCTGATCAAGGATCTGGTGGTGTCTTTGGCACAAATCCCAGCAAATAATATGGTGATGGATGTAGTAGTAGCTGATATCCCTCCAAAATTTGGCATTTTGTTGTCCAGGTCATGAGCTGCAAAATTAAAAGGAACCCTCCAGATGGACATTTATTATGCCACTATTCTTGTCTTTGGTCAAGACAGAAGACTGTATAGAGAAGTTTTACTTAAATACATGGTCAGCAACAAATCACAGCCTAGAAATCATCCTATCTATTCAATGGAAACTAAGTTGGGATCTTCCATTTTCTTCAATGACCTGTGTTTTGAACAAAAGGAAACGGAAATCATTATAGACAATCAAGACAAGCCTGACCAACAGATAGAAGAGTTTTTAGAGCAGCAAGATGATGCAGAGGACCAGATATGGAAGATGAGTTTTGATGGGGCTGTCTCTAGAGAAGGAGCGGGAGTTGGCATTTGGATTTATCATCCCAAAGGAGACTCAAAATTATGTTCTTACAAACTGGTTTTTGAATGCACAAATAACATGGTCGAATACGAAGCATCAATATTGGGATTGAAAGTTTTGGAAGAATTGGGTGCCAAAAGAATTGTTGTACATGGAGATTTTGAACTAATTATAAATCAAATCAAAGGCATCTACCAAGAAAAACATCCCAGGTTGAGGGATTATAAGAATCTAGTACTAGAACTCCTTGAGAAGTTTCCAGAATGCAACCTTTCAGCAATTCCAAGAGAACAGAATCAGGTTGTTGATGCCTTGGCTACTTTAGCAGCAGTTTTCAAAGTTCTGATTTTCCCTGAAAAAAGATACAAGGTTGAGGTAAAGTACAGGCCAGCAGTACCAGACAATATGAAGCACTGACAAGTTTTCGAAAATGACAAACATATAGAAAGCTTCCTCAAAATGGAGAATGAGTTCAAAAATTTAAACATTGATGATGAATACTGTGATAATGAGGTGGATGCAACTGCTTTCACAAAAGAAGGATACTTTGACCATCAGATTGTTGGAAGAGATATCGTTCAGCTAAAGAGTAACATCATCCCCAAGGGCCTGGTACCATTAGAGAAACTTTTTGATAATAATGGTGTAGCCAGAAGTCCGAAGATCACAGTAAATGAAGGGGATGTGAAATATTGAAATATTGGGACTCCAGAAGATCCAAAGATCGTGAAGCTGTCTAGAAATCTCAACCCTAAAGTCAAAGAGAGGTATGTCAAATTAATGAAAGAATTCCCTTATGTTTTTTCTTGGATCTATGATGATTTGAAAGTCTATGATACCAGTATAATCCAACATGTTATCCCAATCAAAGAAGATCACAATCCATTCAAAAAAAAATTAAGAAGAATAAACCCTTTTTTGTTACCATTGATAGAAAAGGAAGTAAAGCAACTGTTTGAAGCCAAAATCATAGTGTCCCTGAGGTTTTCCAAATGGGTGGAAAATCTAGTACCGGTCTGGAAAAAGAGTGGAGAAATTAGGTTGTGTGTAGACTTCAAGAATCTAAATAAGGTGTATATAAAGGACAACTATCCATTGCCTGAAATGGATCACATTTTACAGAAGGTAGTGGGGTCTCAAAATATGTCAATGTTAGATGGTTTCTCTGGGTATGGTCAGATTATGGTGCACCCTGATGACTAGGAAAAGATGGCATTTACCACACCATGGGGAACATTTATGTATGCCAAGATGTCATTTGGGCTTATGAATGTAGGTGCAACATTTCAAAGAGTTATGGATATATCTTTTGCTGACGAAAAGGATAAATTCATTGTTATGTACCTTGATGACAACACTATGTATTCTACCTCAAATGAAGAACACCTCAAACATCTCGGGAGGGCATTTCAAAAATGCAGAAAGTCAAGGATCTCTTTGAATCCTAAAAAGTCAAATTTCGCCATGGAAGAAGGAAAGTTGTTGGGTCACATCATTTAGAAAGAGGGGATAAAGGTAGACCCCAATAGAGTTGAGGGGATCTTGAAAATTGGCATACCCAGAAGAAAAAAGGAGGTACAATCTTTCCTGGGCAAAGTGAATTTTCTGAGGAGATTCATCCCTAATTTAGCTGAAATTGGAAAACATATCACAAATATACTTAAGAAGGGAAATGAAATAAAATGGATTCCTGAGGCTAAAAAATATTTTTAAGACATCAAGGTGCATTGACAAAGGCTCTTGTACTGGCTAGTCCAAATTTTGAGAAAGATTTCATATTGTTCTCCTTCACCTCATAACACACAATTGTTGGTGTTTTACTCCAGAAAGATGACAAAAATTTTGAGAAGCCCATAGCATACTACAGTAAGACATTGAGGGATGCTCCTTTAAAATATGACATCATGGAGAAGAAAGCATATGCTCTGGTCAAATATTTGAAAGAATTCAGAGTCTACATCCTACATTCTCACACCATTTCTTATCTACCCAGTAGCTCAGTAAAAGACATCTTGACTCAGCCTAATCCGAAGGAAAGAGGGGAATATGGATTGCAGTACTATTAGAATATGATCTTGAGATCAAACCCATGAAGTTGATCAAAGGACAAGGACTGGAAAATTCGATGGCATAGACCAACTGTGAACTTTTGGGAATAAACTGTATTGCAGATCTGTCAGACAGTGCAGTAGAAGAGGAAAAGGTGACTCCACAAATATCCCAGAAATTTCTTGACTCTGCATGGTATGCAAATATCATCTTTGTGCTGAAAATTTTGCAAGATCCTCCTGAATTTAGTAAGACAAAAGCCATATTCTTGAAATTGAAGGCAGCAAAATTTTGTATAGTGAATGAATCGTTGTACTGGAAAGATCCAGGAGGGATTTTATTGAGTTGTTTGATAGAAGGAGAAGCAGAGAAAACCATCAAAGAGTTCCATAAAGGTGACTGTGGAGGTCATCATTATTGGAAAAAAATTGTGCATAAAATTTTGAGAGCTGGATTTTATTGGCCTAGAATTTTTCCCGACATTTATAAAGAATTTTCAAAGTTCCATGAATGTCAAATATTCGATGGGAAAGGAAAATTGCAATCTCTGCCTTTAAAACCCATTTCATTGGAGGATCCTTTCAGACAGTGGGGCCTTGATTTTATAGGGTAAATACATCCACAATACTCAACCCAACACAAATGGATCTTGACAGTGACAGATTATTTCACTAAGTAGATTGGGGCAGTTCCCACTAGGCGGGCTACAGATGATGTTATCATTCGACTTTTAGAGGATAATATTATGTCTAGATTCGGATGCCTGATCAAGATTATAACAGACAATGCAACGGCTTTCAAGTCTAAGAAATTGGAGAAATTCTGCAGTGATTACAACATCACCCTTGGTCATTCTACATCATACTACCCTCAAGGGAATGGGTTGGTTGAGTTTTTGAATAAAATCTTAGTCAGAATCATCAAAAAATTGCTTCAAGAAAATAAAAAGGCATGGCACCAAAATCTCATCCATACACTATGGGATGACAAAATATCCCCAAAGAGATCCATTGCCACATCCCTTTTCCAGATCGTCTATGGAACTAAAGCAATTTTTCCTACTGCATTAGGGTTGCAAGTAATGAAGTTGTTATAGGAGCAGGAAGCAGAAGCAAACGTCGATCGAAGAAGAGGTGATGAGTTGATCAATGTACAACAATTTAGGGAAAGGCCTTCAATAATGCTCAGCTCTGTCATGACAAGATCAAAGAGGCTTTTGAAAAACATACTAAGGTGGATGACTTTGAACCAGGAGACTGGGTACTAAAATGGGATGCTAGAAATGAAGAAAAGGGAAACATGGGAAATTTGATCACCTATGGCTGGGCCCGTTCAAAATTGCAGCTTACCGTGGGAGCAATGCCAACTTGTTACAGGAGAGTAATGGAGAGCTTGCTGGAGGAGGGCATGTGAATGGAAGGTTCCTCAAGCATTGCATTTTTTAAACATCATCACCCCTTCCATTCATTGTATATAATCATTTTATGTTTTTCTTTGCGCATGAAAAAGTTGGAATAAAAACAGCATGGTTGAAGCTCGAGGTGAAGGCCCTGAGCTATGCTGGGTAGATTTTAGGTTTTTGAATAAAGATTAGTGGATTCATATCACACTAATAGATCGCAGCCCAATGGGTAGTCACTTATTCTTCAGTTCTTTGCTACCTCGCAGGGAGGATAGCATCCCAGTTGGAGCCTATGTTATCATCATAACAAATTTCAGATAGGATCCAAGTTTTGAAAATTTAGCGAAGAGTTGCATCGCTGTGGGAATGTGATAGTTTGGGGGACCGGGCTACATCTGGAGGCATATGGACAAATATAGCGGAGGCGCAAAAGGTAGGACCCACTGGACCGTCGATTTTGAAGCAGCCCAGATCAACGATCGAGACCCATATCGGGTGGAGAAATAGCACAAAGTTTAATTATATGAAGGTGGGCTGGGGAAAACTATTATGGTTTCATTCGTGGATGCATGGCGCCCTCAGAGGTACATCAGGGAAAAAAGTGGTCTACCTAAAACTGTTTTCTCCAACCCCCAATATCGAAACTTGATGGGACCCGGCGGACCGTCGATCTTGAAGCAGCCCAGATCAACGACTAAGGCACATATCGGGCAATGAAGCAGTGCAGAGGATAATTATTCAAAGGCGAACCGAGGAAAACTACTGTGGTTTCATTCATGTACGTGTGGCATCATCATAAGTACATTGGGGTGAAAAGCGGTTTATTCAAAATGAAGCTATGTGAATGGAGCACAGTATACAGGATTTTAAAGACACATTTGAACAATTGTTTGTCAAGGGCCCCCCACTATTTTGGGATGAAAAAGGTTCATTATACAATCAAGAAGACTACAATTCTCTCCTCATTCAGTGTAGGATGGACCATTCCAAATTTGAAACTATGGAGGAAAGTCTGAAAGGCCCAAGTCTAGTAGAGTATTTGGCCACAGACTTTGAAATTTTGAATCAATTTAAAACAATGAAGATTGGCCTACCGATTATGTCCTACGCCATGTGAATTGACCTAGACATTTTGATTAAGGAGATGATGGATTATGAGATTCCTTCTGACTCACAATGGAAGGAAATCGTGCAGCTGGGAAAGATGAAATGAAGTTTTCCTGGGACTAGTAAGTGACCTCTAGGTGTCACCAAACCAGCAAGTTCAACGCAAGATCAGGACAAGCCAGATGTCGTAAAGGAAGCTGAGCAGACAGAGAAATATGTTCCTAGTTTTGAAACATCTTTTGAGTAATCATTGTAAATCGGTTCATATACCGACACTGTCAGTTAAAATTACTATAATTAGTTTTAGAAGCTGAAACATTTCAGTGTCATCCATTGTAATCGAATTGTATAAACACTGAGGCATTTGAATGAATTAATATTGACAGAATTGCAAGGGCACCTTTATGGTTTCTGTGAACTCTATTGTAATTTTCTGAAGCTGAATTGAATATATATGTAGAAGTTTTTGAAATCTCTATGAAAATATTCTAATGGTGGTGATATGAGCTTTGTCTTCCTTTATTGTATGTATTTCATGTGATCTTTATTTCCATTTCCATTTCTTCTGTTTAAATTGGAGATTTAAAGGCCCATAATTCGTCTTGAGACGCTCTTGGCTTAAGTAATTTGAACTTTTTACTTCTCTTCTTAACTAATTCATAATTCATTTTAGTAATTCTCTGATGTAGTTATTTGTTTTCTCTATCTTCTTACACTCTATTTATATTCAAATATAACTCATATTCATCACCTCGTTTAGCCTTTATCCTCTGGAGATTTCTACCGGTTGATCATAATTTTCTTTCACTTTCAGAATTGTGAATCCATAGCCCTGAGTGTTCCTCCCCTTCCTTGCCAACAACTTTATTAAAAACCCCCAAAACAAACCAAATCTAGTCGTTGATTATCAAAGAAATACCTAGTGACATGAGAGAGCCCTCTCTGATTTGAGCAGGCTAGTGCCTATCTCTAAAGTAGGTTGAAATAGTTACCTTTGTCATTTGTCTTATCAGCAGGAAAAAATTTACATAGTGCTAACATACCCATTTATTTGAGAAGAGTTCTTCAAATTTTTTTCATGTGGAATATAGTCTAGTATCTTCATCAAATATATTCCACCACTTAGAATCTCCCCTAAAAAAACCAAGATATTCCTCAAAATTAATCAAACCAGTATTCTTTACCATCCTTGACCATTCTTTAGGATTGATTTCATATTTATCTTCATCTCCACTAAACAGGGGTATTTCCATTGATTCTTAATTGATGTCTAACTCAAGCATTCAACTTACAACATTAATATATTAGTAATAATGATCTCAAACAATTATAATCCTTGTTCCAATATGATATTCTATGTTTTCTCTTTCCAATGGATTTTGAATCAACTCAACCGGACATCCCAATCAAAATTTATGATATTTTTAAGTAAACATACCTTTGAAAAGCCTAATTTGGAGTCTGTCTTTATTGTCGATCTTTCTTCTGATATATTTATGAAATTCCAGTCCCTATGAGTCTGAAAATTTGATTTGTAGTACTCTGAAATGTATTCTCTTCAATTTCATAGGTATGACCTAAATTGGATGTGCCAAGTGAAAGTTAGGGTAACTTTCCCAAACCTTATTGATTTTTGGCCTTTCTAAGAGAGAGAACTTGTATAGAATTCCACGTATCCATTATTTGATATCTGATTCTAAAAATGGTACCATCAATACTAAAAAATATCATATCTCCAATGCAATATGTCTCGTGAAATTTGGATACTCTATGAAGAAGATATGATTGTTTTAGCTGGAACACTTGTTTGAGACTAGTTATAGGACTATTCAAAAATCTTGTCTTCCACATCATGTATCTCCAAAAGTACAACAAACCAGAAGCTAAAATTCATACCATAAGTACCATGATATTTCTTCTAAACATCCTCCAAGTTTTTCCTTCTGAAGCATCCCCGAAAAAAAATTATAGTGAAAATTTCAAGATGACTTTCTCGAGGAAGTAAAACCCTAGGATCAGTGCTCATATACCAATTGTAATTATCCAAATGTTTAAAATATCATAACAGAAAAGAAGTACACACCATGTACAGAATGTGAGTATGGAGCACAAATCTGAGATAGATAAGTTACACAATAACTCCTTAAACAATAGGAGAACCTCCTCCACATAACCAAATACATTTAAACATCAAAATTCACATGTCTCCAATAATGAATACATGATATCTATGTATACCTATTCACACACTACACATGAGGCCCCTTTACTATTAGGGAGACCCTATTACGTATATATTTACACATTACATGTACATTTAGTCCAATATATTCCCCCTCTCAGGGTCATTTCATACACATTAACCCCATATCTTCCCCCATTGGTTCATAACACCATTTCTTCCCCCTTAGGAAGAAATGGTCTCCATTGTGTTGAGTGCCCCCATCATATGGGGAAACTTTTGTTGAACTTGGCCCCGGGTGAGACACTTTCCTTGGTGTAGAAGTTTCCCTACTTTGACAACCCGATAAAGTTGGATCCTTTGTTGGCGACTACCCTTAACCTGAGTGTCCACAATATGATCAATGGTGGCATGTTCCATGTAGTCAGGGTTGAGCTCTATCAGTGTCAATTGCTCTATATTATCTCTGATGTGTCCAATAATTGTGTAAGTATGGTTGAAGGAGGTCCACATTGAACACTAGGTGCAAGCCAAGGAAGGGGGGAATACTTAGCTCAAAATCATTGTCACCCACAACCTTGGTGATGGTGTAAGGTCCATAATTAATTGGATGAAGCTTCTGATGGGGTCCTATAATGCGTTCTTTTTACAAATGCAACCAAACCTTGTATCCCACCTAAAACTTGTGTGGCGCCCGATTTTGATCATGGCTCTATGTGTACTTATCATTGGCTTTCTGTAAAATATCATGGACCTCTGCACTATCAGGGGTTATATCGATTGAATGATTTACCTGATAGTGCAAAGGTACCCTAGTGGGTGAGGAGAATATGTCTTTGTATTTTTCCATTACCTTGTACACCTACTTCTATTGCGTGGAGAGGCCCTGTGCAGAGGCCATGGATGTGGTTGCAACCTTCTGTTCACTTTGAGAGGGAATTTTTTTTTGTTCTGGGAGATGACCTTCCTGCATTTCTTAGTGGAGATCAAAGAAATGGTGGTAGGCGGAGCTACGTATGGTATCTTGTACAATTGTCTTCCTAAAGTAATAATAACAGTGTGAGATCTAGACTCATGTACAACATGATGTTTCCATAAGTATGATTGGCCTAAAATAACATCACAAACTTTAAGGGGGCCAATATCACACAATACCTCATCTTTGAAGGGCTTGATGTTGTAGGGCAGGTGGCACTGTTGGTTGACGTGGAGATCTCTCCCTTGGCGGAGCCACCCAATGGTGTATGGCTATGGGTGTGGTGTTTTCGACAGGTCCAAATGCTTGATGAATTATGATGATATGAGTTTATTTTGATGTCCTCTATTGACAATGAATTGCATAGGAGCACCCTTCACCAAAATTTGTGAGTGAAAAAGGTGCTCACCTTCATCTATTTCTTTGGGTTCACTTGGCTGGACCTTAATTGTAGTGACGATGGCACTCGGTTCTGCATCAATAATCTACTTCCACGTGTCTAGTTTTGATTCAGAGTTGGAACTTGCATCTGACTCCAAGTTTTTTATCTCGGCCACCGATGAATTCTTCGAGTGACATTCATCAGTGTTATGCCAGGGGATTTTATGGAATTTACACCACATTCCAGTGTCTTTCTTCATCTTCCCATCACCCTTATTTGTTTGCAACTTTGACTGGTTTCCCTGAGGTGATCCATCCTTGCTTTGTCCTTTGTTTTGTGGGTTTGGGATGACTTTTCCCTACTTCTATTGTGAGGAATTCGCAGATCCAAACTCTAACTTCTTCTATTTAAATTTTTTCTCGATCTTGCCAGCATGTCGATAAGTCGTGCTCAGTGATGAGATGTCCAAAAACTCCATTTTTTTCTAGATGTATCTATGCATATTGGTGTGGTACGTAAGCACCATATTTCATTCAAAGTATTTGATACCTATCTTGGTGCACAAGGTATGGAAGACATTTGTGAACTCTAGCAATGTCTGGTCCCTTTCATGTCATAGTGTGGTCCATCTTGTATACTGGCCATCACAACTTCCAACAAGGTAGCATTATTCCTTAATAACATCCTTGAAAGAACCCCAAGTGGGTATGACCACAAACATGGTAGATTCCTTTGTGTCCTTTTGCTCACAGTAAGTCTCCCACCAATCCTTAACATGGGGGATAGCCTTAAGGAGCGCAAAGGTAATATTTTATTTATCGAAAAAATTATGGACAGAAAAACAACCTTCTAGCAGATTCAACCATTTATCTAGAGTATCCACATCTATTTGACCTTCAAATACAAGAATATCAAAAATCACTTGTACCTTGAAGGGGGAGACGCCTCCAAAGTGGTTGCTTGACCAATATGCATCGATTGTTGGTAGGCATCAAAGGATCTAGACAAAATTATTCATCATATCATTCCTTTGTCACATGAGGATTTCCTTGAGAAAAAATTTAATAGGATTTCCTCCTCCCTCGTCTCTCTTTTTTTCCGCCATGGGAGGTTGACAAGGTCAGCGAGGACGGTCCTACAAAGGCTCAAATAGTTCAAGTCGCAACTCCTTGTACCCTGACCTCATTCATGACATGCACGAAGAAACAAATAAAGAGTAGACCGCTCTGATACCACTTATCCAGATTTACGAATGGAACGAAATGAAATACATATTTATAAAAAAAAACACAAAGATACAATGAAACTTGACTTATATTAATAAATGGAATATGTTGAAACTGTAAAAATGAAAAATGAAACAAACTCACTCGAATGGTGGTAGCTTATATATTTGATAAGAGATGTGGTGGCTACATGCATTCATGCGGAAACCCTAAACATAAAAACCTAACCCTAGGAGATGAAACACCAAAAGTTTTGTGGGCCCTGATGGGCTTAGTTAATACGTCAACTTCCCAGGGTCATAAATTTTTCATATGATCTCTATTTGGCGCACTCAATAGCGCATTGGAAGGTCTATCCGAGAAGTACACATTTCGACCATGCCTAGGCAAGAGCCTAAGGCTATTTCTTGGGCCCTGCAATGTCAAAAAAACATCGTTTAGGGCCTCAAAATAGGCCCAGAAGTTCGAAACACAGAAAAATATAAAAAAAAACTACCAAAATGGAAAACTATTCTTTGATCCAGTGGAATAGGTGGGTGGCCATCAATGTCCACCTGGATCAATATTGACGACATGTGCTTCCAACCTCTCAAATCTCTCTTTTGTTGGATCTCGAGCATTGTTATGAACATACTTGTATGTTGTGGCTAGGGTTTCTATGATTTCTCTTTAATATGATTCTTGGATCTTACAACTTCCCACAAATACCCAAATAAAACTAGCTTTGATACCAATATGATCTATAAACGGTCGTGGATATTCCACTGGAACAGTTCCTCACAACTAATCTGATAAATAAAACTGAAATCTACACTATGAAGTTTAAATTCATTTAGATTCCATAATCTTTAGTTACTGATTTTCTACTTATGCATGAAATAGATAAAATGTGGAAAATAGATAACAATAAAATACAATCACACACCATCCAAAAAATAACACAAATATTTACTCCAGGAAACCCTTACAGGATAAAACCCAACTAGAAGGCGAGGTTGCTTTGCTCCCTTTTCTCTAGTATGGAAATAATGAAAGTAAAAAGGAGAAGGCACTCTCTATAGAGTTACCTGATACTTGTGGCTTGTTAGGCTGCTATATAACATTAACCCACTCTATTATTCTCTCTAATTTTCCCACTCCCAGTTGTTTTGCTCTGCTATGGAACAAAATACAATAATGTAGGTTGCAACCCCTTCTCCTCCCAGTGGCTCGATATTTAACATAGCTTGATAGTCGTCTAGGGTTAGGGAATTGACTTCCTCAACCCTTAATTAGTGATTGGGTTTGCACCTTCTATAATTTTCTTATAAATTCCACTACATGGCTAGCCCCACACGTTTAAGTAATGGAGGTTGATGTGGCATCCACTCGCACCATGGTGATCAATACGGTAGGTCAATTTGCAGGAGGAATAACTTTTGCATACGAACTCTGATTGAGATGATTATAACATCGTTGGAAAGGTATCAGTGTGAGGTTTGGACCATAAAAATGGTCATTTGATGCCTCAAAATGGCTTCAGAATATTTTAGACGGTTTTTTGGACCCAAATTTCCAAATTTGGACCAGTCGCTAAAATGGATCTACAAGTAGATTCCTCCATATTTTCTCACCCATAAAGCATCAAGATAGATGAAAAATAATATAATGATCCAATATAGATCAGTCAAAGACAAAGTTTTAGTGGCAAGAGTGTCATGCAAAGTCCATGTAATGAAGATTTGAAAATGGTCAAAGTTTATATTGAATTCCTCTTACAAATCAGGTTAGAAAAGACAATTTTCAAGCCCAAATCGAGATTGAGAGTAAGAACTAATGTAAATATTCAAATTCAAAGTCAAGTCCAAATATGAGATGAAAAACCTTGGTTATGTAATTGAATCTTGGTAAAGAGATAGTCAAAGTCAAAGTCAAGTCAAGTTTAAGTTATGTCAAAAATCATGACATTGATGCATCAATTAAGTTTTCCAATTGAGTGTCATAGGTGTCTTGTTGGACTGAGACATCCCTCCTACAATAAAACATTTATGCAAGTACAAAGTGTAAGAGCATACTTTATATTTACAAACTCAATCTAAAGTGAATTGTTTTTCTAATTAACTAAACTTTCTGTAGATAATAACTTCTTGAGATCTAAAATTGGTGAGATACTCTTTTCCTAAAGAAAAAGAATCATTGGATAAAAATCATTTTCCTAATAGATATCTTTTCTCCATAAACTATGCATCGAAACTCAAATATGGTATCATAGTAGCAGACCTTGACTTAGTGCATTATAGAAAGAGTTCTAAAGAAAAGCCACAATACATAATTTGACTTCAAAACTATTCTAATTACCAGATTGTCTGCATTGCTCAAAATTCAAATGATAAGGCACAATATTTCTTACAGACCAAGACACGTGTATCAAGAATGCACACAAATATATTTGAAATGAACCAAAAGTTCACACGGTAAGGAGAAGAAATCAAAGAAATAAACAAGAAACTAAATGTGATTATGGAAGTAGACATTGATTTGAAAACTACTTTTCAAAAAAAAGAATCCTCTTCTCCACCATTGTCTATCATGGAAGTAGAAGCTCATACATTCTAATTCCTTGGTCCACAAGCTAAGGGAAAGGAATGTGGTAGTAGACCATTTCTGCTAAAGGGTATGGATCAAATCAACCCAAATATAATAAAGATAGGAAATGCAACTAAATTAGCTAAAGAGAAACTCTTGATGCTAAAATCCCATATACATGTCCTTGAGATAAAAACAATAAAGATAGAACAACTTGAAGGGTCGGGAACAAAATGTCTAGATATGCCCCTTAACGTTTATGAAGTTGAAACCAAAGGGGTGGAATGAGTGTGTTCATGCAAGGGGTCTCATATGTTAAGGCTGGTCAAGAACAAGACTCAAAGTCATTATAACAATATACTCATTAAGATCTCAACATGTCACGTGCGGAAATTTAACCTAGGTGGGGAAGATAACAGTCATTCCTCCCATCCACCCGAACTAAACCCAATTGACATATTATAATATATAAATATTAGATATTATTAAATATAATTAAATATTATATGTTATACAATATAACTTAATACTATACATAATAGTACAATCTATTTTATTTTAAGTATTTCAAAATGTAAAAGATCTTAATTGGTCAATATGATTGTAAGTTATTGATGTAAGATATTTTTATAATTTGAGTTAATAGAAATTTCTATATATGTAATTTTTAAAACAAAGTTCTTGAATTTTTGTTTTGCTTTTTTGAATGGAGGATTGGTAATTTTGAGGGATTCTTTTGGATTCAAACCCATGATTTATTGTCTTTTTGTCGACCAACATGTCTCGTGTCTTGGATGCATGGCTTACCCTTGGGATTACCATCTACGTAATATATATGGATATGTCAATGAACTAAAAAATCGATATCCCACCTTTAATGTAAAGAAAAATAAAATTAATAAATAAAAAAAAAACACAGATTTATCTTAATTACATATCTTTCGAGTATCAATAGGTTCATAGTTTAATATTTCGAAAATTAAGATGCATCTATGTTTTCTTTTAACATTAACAATTATGTTGTATTGAATACAAAAATACCTCATTTTCACCTATGTGATAGAAGACAAAACAAATTCATTCTCTCTTTGATCCCCAATTTGTCCCCCGTGACCATAACAATATGGAGAAGAACTTGGCTTCTAGATCCTATAAAATTTTTTGTTTCTTAGATTTATTTGCTCTTCCAAAAGCACAATAATATTGCTTTACAAATATATTACATGATGATGATTGAGATTCATTGAGACTGAATTGGTCTTTCAAACCTTAAGAAGGTAAGGGATTACTTGGAATTATTTAGAATTTTATTTATGTGCTTGAAAAGCATTAAGAGAATCATTCCAAGATCATCGTCGTTTTGTTGAGTTAAAAGGTTAGGAAGGTTGGTACTGTGACAAGTCTTTTGAAATTGAGATCTAATATGGGTATATGTTGGACATTATAAGAGAAAGTGATTTTCATCTTCAACCCTCTTAGTGTCACAAATGTGACAAACTCTTTCATCCCACAGTGTTTTGGGAATTGGCCAACACACAATTTCACTATGGAGCTCTGGAGAATTTGTTCTTATTTTAGCAATGTTTTTTTTTCTTTATACTTGTCAAAAAAGAGAGATATTTTTGATCTTCTAGATTAGGGTTGATTACCTTTTCATAATATCTTAATTTTGTTTTTCCCTCTAACTCTTTATGGAACCACATTTTGATGTAATAATATTTTTAATATTATCCTTATTTTGCAATATGATCTCTTCCTTTATTCCCTAATGGTATAGCCAAGACTAAGCATCCTTATGCCATCCCCGCTTGAGACGAGGTGGCTTTGGCTGGAGTTTGAAGCAATTTTAGGAAGCCTATTTTCTTCCATGTTGTTTAACTTGTTCTTATACAATATGTGTATGGTCATAGCCATGCTCTCAATGGGGAACAAACTTGGTTTATGAGAAGGATAGAATAGGGTGTATTTCCTTTCATTTTGATTTTACAAGTTATAAAATTATTTTGGATCCACACTATCTTTCTCCATGACTCTCTATAGATACTGCATTCCCATACTTTGCATACATATATAATAACATGAGTAATGAGAATCTCAAAGAGGAGTGTTTTCTTATCCCATATCCAAAGATCCGTCGATTTATAATTGTTTTCGAGCCCATAATAAACTTTACACCCTCCATTTATCCTTTTCTCAATGCTATAATTCTACTTGATCTTGTGGCTAATATCAATTCAAGACATTTGTATTAAGGCACTTTCTCCACGTTGTTGTTGTCATATACGAAATTATAGTAGGTGATCTTATTGGATTTAATTATCTTGACTTGTGTTTTGTCTATATTAATAGTCATCCCATTTTGGAGACAAAATCCTTGAGGATTCTTAGCTGCTTGCAAAGATCGTGGGAACTCCTCACCATAAGAAAAATATCATAAGTGTAAAGAAGAATACTGATGACTATACCAATCAGAGTTGGGCCAGCACAACCTGCTTCTTCCAAATGTTCTTCTAACTTGTCAATGTATATGCAAAAAAGGGTAGGGGACAAGGGACAACCTTGCTTCATTCCAATATTGCAATTATTTTCTTCTAACTAGCCCTTAGTGTTCCTAAATGATCCAAAAATCCTTAGATACCGCTTATTCCTTTATAATATACACACAACATCTAAATTGTTTCAAAATAAATTATCGATCGTATTGAGGTGATTTGCAGAAAATTGGTGTTGTGCTCCTTGTCCAAAAACTCATAAAATGATGATTGATTTTGCAGATTTATGAGATGACACATCAAAAAGTAAAAGAACTCAAATTACATATTTTGAATCATCTTCAAGTCCCTTTTAGATAGTAAGATTGTTCTTCAGCACCTTAAAATGCCAAATTACATTACAACATGGACTTACAAAAAGCCAATTTAATGGACTCTCTTTAATTCCGCTACTCAAACCAAGAAAATGAGTTCATAATAGGGTATTTGTAATAACGTTGTGGATATGTTTCCAATACTAGTGGTTAATGCATCCACAATATTCAAGTATAGTCCTTTAGTTCATGAAAGTTATGTTGAACAATATGTTGAGGATCAAGATTTCAAATATGTGTACGATGCATTAACTCGTGGGAATTAGCAGTCATATTATTATATGCATAAAAATTTGTTATATCATCTTGGAACGTTATGTATGCCTAGAGATGAAAGAATCAATGTAATTAGAGAATCTCATACATCTTTCATTTCTGGACATTTTGGGGTTGGTAAGACAATAGCACAGTTGCAAAGATATTGTTATTGGCCTCGAATGAATGAAACAGTTTCCAAGTATATCAAAATGTGTGTTACGTTGGCCAAAAGCAAGCCTAGTAACAGAAAGTGTTAGAAAAACAGGATCGCAGAGCAATAAAATAAAACACAAATTATACACAATACAATAGAGAGACAGATATACATGGTTCACCCAGTCTGGGCTACGTATACCAGAGAAATTTCCAGGTCCTTCCTTTTTATTATCCAGCAAATGAAGGGATACAACCTACAACACACCCATTGTAACTTCCTCTTCTTTCTCTCATGTTCTCCTCTCTCATAATACAATATTCACAATGATGCATAGCCGCACTACATTTCCCTCAAGAAAAGAGGGTTTCCTTATAGGGGAAAAAACCCTAACATAACTTCTACCATCAGATCTGCGAACTTATAATGAACGGTCCATATTTACTATGAAATTACAATATACATTTACAAGGTAATTTTTCCTTCGGGGGCAACCCCCCCCTGCAACACCCCCCCCGCGTGGAGGGGTGTATAGTCTTCATGGGGTATAAACACGCCTAAAAACAAAGACCTATGAAACAGGAATATAATCGGGCTCCACAACCAACAATCTCCCACTTAGAGACTGATCACAACAACTCCATTGATGGTGTACCTACTGGACTATACTCCACCTTGGACCTGGAAAATTTCTCATCTTCACCTTCATGCTTGAATACCAATTGAAATTGAGCAGGAACTCAATTTTTCCCTGGTTACTCCCTTTGTTAACATGTCTACAAGATTCTGGATAGTGTGTGTATTTTCCAACTTCAAATGTCAATCTTCCAAGACCGATCGTATCAAATGGTACATGAGTTGTATATCCTTAGTCTTTGAATGTAAGGTTGAATTCTTTGCAAGATGAATGGCACTCTCGTTGTCACAGTACAACCTGTTATTCTCTTTCTTCTTTCCCAATTCCTCCATAGACCTTTGTAACCAAATCATCTCTTTACTAGCCTCTATAGCAACAAAATACTTTGCCTACGTTGTTGAAAGTGCAACAACCTTTTGCAGTTTCGAAATCCAACTTATTGTTCTTCCACCTACAGTAAAAACATATCTTGTGGTGCTCATCCTGCTATCTTTATCAACTACCATATATTAATCAACATATCCCTATAGAACTGTGTCCGAAACTCCAAAACATAATGCATGAGTAGCAATACCTTTCAGATACCTGAGAATCCACTTTAATACCTCCCAATGTTCTTTACCTGGATTTTTCATATACCTGCTCACAACTCCCACTACATGTGCAATATCTGGTCTTGTGAAAACCATCGCATACATCAAGCTGCCAACTACTGATGAATAAGGGACCCTAGACATGTATTCTATCTCATCATGTGTCTCGGGACACATTTCTTTGGTTAATTTGAAATGGCTCGCCAAAGGTGTACTAACTCGTTTTTCATTCTGCATTATAAACCTCTCCAACACCTTCTCTGTGTACTCACCCTGAGACAATGTCAAATTGCGATTTTTCCTATCTCTTGTTATTCTCATACCAAGGATTTTTTTTGCAACACCCAAATACATCATCGTAAATGAATTAGCTAATTTCTTCTTGAGCACATTTATATCATGCATATTAGACCTTGCAACAAGCATGCCATCTACATACAATAGCAAGATAATATAGTTTCCATTTTCTAGCTTTTTAAAATAAATACAGTGATCAAAATGACATCTACTATAACCTTGTTCTGTCAGAAACCTATCAAACCTCATTGCCTTGGAGCTTTCTTAAGTCCATACAAGCTCTTCTTCAACCTGCGTACCAAATTTTCCTTCCCTTTGACCTCATACCCCTATGGCTACTACATATAAATCTCTTCCTCCAAATCCCCATGGATAAAAATTGTTTTTACATCTAATTGTTCAAGATGTAAATCTTTTACTGCCACAATACTTAAAATAGTCCTAATTGAAGTCCTTTTAACAACAGGAGAAATTATTTTATCAAAATATATACCTTTCTTTTGTGCAACCCCCTTTACAACAAGTCTAGCCTTGTACCGCTTTTTGCCTCCATCTTCTTCCTTCAACTTATAAACCCATTTATTCTGCAATGTTCTTTTTCCTACAGGAAACTGAACCAAATCCCAAGTCTGTTTATTTACCAGGGAATCCATTTCCTCTTTCATGCCTTGCTCCCACTTATTTTTAGTGTCTACTTGCATTGCCTCTTCATGACATTATGGTTCACTAGAATCAGTCAACAATAAATAATACAATGAAGGAGAGTATCGTTCAAGGAGTCTACTTAACCTGGTAGATCTTCTAAATACACTTGCAGGAGTTTGGGGTACATGTTGTTCATGTTGTTGTACATTTTGATTTTCTGGTACCTTTGGAATTTCTTTTTCAGTGATCTCATCAAGCACTGTGTATTATGGTTTTTCTTTTTCTTGTTTCTTTCCCTGCAACTGGTCTTTGTACATGAAATTCTAATTGAATTTGACATCTCTACTCCTAATGATTTTGTGATTTTCATAATCCCATAAGCGATAACCAAAATTATTAACACCGTATCCAATAAAGGTACACTTCTTGGATTTTACCTCAAGCTTTGTTATATTTTCTTTATCAATATGGACAAATTCTTCACAACCGAAAGTCTTCAAAAAAGAATACTTTACCTTTTTACATGTCCATGCCTCCTCTGGAATTCCACCATCCAAAGAGCTTGAAGGTCCTCTATTTATTAAGTAAACAACAGTATCTACAGCATCTGCCCAGAACTGTAAGGGAAAACCAACATGCAATCTCATAATCCTTCCATGCTCCATGACTATCATGTTCATCCTTTCTGACACACCATTTTCTTGTGGTGTTCCTGGAAATGTCTTCTCTCTATGAATCCCTTGGTATGAACAGTAATCATCAAACTACTTACTGCAATATTCAACTCCATTATTTGATCTGATACACTTCAACCCTTTTCCTGTCTCATTCTCAACCAAAGATTTCCATTTCTTAAAAGTATCAAAAACATCAGATTTGTGTCGAATGCAATAAACCCAAGGTTTCTAGTTGCATCATCAATAAAAGTAACATAATAACGAGAGCCACCAAGAGATGATACCTGATGCAACAGTGTTGTATCTACTTTTGTAGAAGCTAAAGAGATAGAAGAGTCGGTATTACCAGTACATAAATACAATGTACCTACCTTCTCTCCTTTTGTTATCACCAGTGATCCTTTGGCGACATTCCACAAATTATCTGTAAATATGGATATACAACCTTCACTTTCCAATTGCCCTGTTTAAATTAGATTTTTCCTTAGATCTGGAACATGTCTTACCTCTTTCAACAACCATTGGTTTACATTCCCTTGCTTTATTTTTACCTTTCCCATTCAAACAATTTTGCATGGTGCATCATCACCCAAATGACCTTGTCCAAAATCACCTTGAGCATAATCTATAAAATGTTTCTTGTGGGGTGTGGCATGAAATGAAGCCCCTAAATCTACTACCCAAGACTCGAAAATATTATCTACAGAAAGAATCAAAGCATCTTCTAACACATCACCTATTACATTTGCTTGCTAATTTTTCTCCTACTGTCCATCTCTTTATTTCTTTGGAGCTCTGTAGTCTTTCTTCATATGTCCTTTCTTCCCAAAATTCCAACACTCTATCTTTCCCAGTCTGGATTTGGATCTGCCCTTCCTAGAATTCATGAGTTTCCCTGAGCCCTTTCCTCTATCCTTTTGTCTTCCCCTATTCTCTATGTTTAACGCATTACCTAATGTCTCACCTATGATTTTTCGTCGCATTTTTTCACTAAGGATAACACCAACAACATCATCGAATTTTAAATTGTTTGAACCAGAGACAGAGTTACTTATAGTCATGACCAAGCCGTCCCAACTTTCTGGCAATGAGCACAATATTAGAAGAGCTCTAATCTCATCATCAAAGTCCACTTTTATAGAACTTAGTTTATTAGTAACCGTATTAAATTCATTTAATGATCTGCAACTAACCCACCTTATGACATCTTCATATTAAATAATATCTTCATTAGAAATACCTTATTGGATGTCGAGGGTTTTTCATACAGTTTAGCCATTGCATCCAACAACTCCTTCGTTGTCTTTTCTTTCGAAATATTGAAATCCACCACCGCTGCCAGGCTCAACTGCATCATTCCTAGTTCCTTTATATCAAGAACCTCCCATTATTCATCCTTCATGGCCATCAGATTATTTTCCATTCCACCCAATGCTAGGAATAGATCCTTCTGATATAAATAATGTTCCATTTGCATCTTCCATAACTGGTATTTTTGGTCATTAAATTTCTCGACCCTAAACTTTCCATCTTCTTCCATTGCTCCCACTCGAACCAAGAACCCTCTTTTCCTAGAGTTACCTTTCACTCTGATACCAATTTTTAGAAAAATAGGATCGCGGAGCAATAAAATAAAACAAATGCGGAAATAAAACACAGAAGATACACAATACAATAGAGACATAGATATATGTGGTTCACCCAGTGTAGGCTACGTCCACCAGAGAAATTTATAGGTCCTTCATTTTTATTATCCAGCAAATGAAGGGATACAACCTACAACACACCCATTGTAACTTCCTCTTCTTTCTCTCACTGTCTCCTCTCTCATAATACAATATCTGCAATGATGCATAGCCGCAATACATTTCCCTCAGGAAAAGAGGGTTTCCTTTTAGGGAAAAAAACCCTAACATAACTTCTACCATCAGATCTGTGACCTTATAATGAACGGTCCATATTTACTATGAAATTACAATATATATTTACAAGGAAATTTTTCCTTCGGGGGCAAGCCCCCCTGCAACCCCCCCGTGTGGAGGGGTGTACAATATTCATAGGGTATAAACATGGCTAAAAATAAAGACCTATGAAACAAGAAGATAACCAGGATCCACAACCAACAATTTGGGGTTATATACACCACTTCTAGTACCTTCTCGGCCATGGGAAAGCATCTCCATCGATTTTGTAGGGGGTTTGTCGATGTCCAGGATAGATCACTATTATCTATATAGAT
The DNA here is from genome assembly GCA_009831015.1 of Picea engelmannii. Classification (NCBI taxonomy): domain Eukaryota; kingdom Viridiplantae; phylum Streptophyta; class Pinopsida; order Pinales; family Pinaceae; genus Picea; species Picea engelmannii. The sequence goes on along the minus strand of ML832227.1, from coordinate 11,148 downwards.
TCAGTAAGATGTGTATTCTAATGCCATACAAGAAATGGGTCATCATTATTATCTAGTTCTTTGCTAATGTTTGGGTTCATTTTGGGTTACCTACATCTATTATATCATATCGATATTCTCACTTTTTGGGAAAGTTTTGGTCTCATTTATGGGAGCCCATTGACACTGAGTTAAAGAAGAGCAAAAATTTTCATCCATAGACAAATGGACAGACAGAGGTGGTAAACATGACAGTGGTACATCTACTCCAAGGATACCGTAGCAATCATCCTAAGTTATGGGATGAGTGATTACCTTATGTACAACATTCTTATAATCATGTTATGCATTCTTCTAATCAGAAAACACCTTTTGAATCATGTTTGGGGTACTTGCCTAAATCACCTATGGAATTTGTTTTTGGAGAAGTAAGTAAAGAATATGGACAGGATGATACAGATAAAGCTCAATGGTTATGTTGATGGGTCCAAATTCACCCGACAATAGCAAGGGGTACTCCCCGGTACACAGTCCCAACTAGACCATACACTGCTTGGATTAGGAGACCCATCCAGAATTTGGCTTGGCTACCATTGCTATTATATTTTAGGGTTTTGCCCAGTTGCGGACCAGTTTTCCAATGAGGGTGGATGATAAGTGGATATGCAATGTAAATATGTATATGAAGACTATGTAATAAATGTAATCTAAACTAATACTAATCTACTTTAATCTATCCTAGCTAGGAGAAAACTAAAGTAACCAATGAGTTGAAAAATGGAATTGAATCCTGCATAAACTCCTACACAAATAGCTTGAATACAAGAGAGGAATCAGAAACAAGCACATACACATACATATAACCAAATTAGTCTATATTACAACAATTCACACATTAACAACTCAACAAGCTCAAGGCATAAAAAATATTTGAAGAAATACATAAAAATATAGAATATCACATATTGCATAAGAATTAATACATAAAAAAACTAGCATTATTACAGTCCATATGAACTACATTCATCCTCGCCTAAAATAATTCGCTGCTTAGATTTGCTTCACACAAAAATAATTCCTTCTTCCAAAAGTTGGCCCTGATGGTTTCTCCTTATTAGTAGTCTCAACAATAATACATGAAAACCCTAAAATAACTCTTCAATTTTAGTTGACACTGTGTTCCCAAAATAGTTCATAAATAAACAATGTTTGAAGAGTCAAAATCCCCTTTCAAATGGGCTACTATTCTTCTTTATACAAATTTTACTAACTCCTATATGACTCTTCATCTTCTTCTTGAAGAAGTTGTTACAAAAATGGTTCAGCTTCTAATTCCTAGTGACAAGTGTACTGAATAAGACAATTTGAGGTTTCTTAGGGAAAAAACAAAACAAAAGGCAGGTATCGTGCCTTCCTTCAAGGATTCCTACTCCTAAGATATGGTGTCCATACTTCTAGTTGGTCATACAAGGATTCAATCCTTCTTTAAGTGAGGTGCTCCAACATTCTGTTATTTAGAGCAACATTATCCTCCAAAGTACTCATGTCTTTAGCTAGTGTTGTCGTGAAGGCTTGTATCATGGTATGCAACTTAACTAGTTGTAACAGGTGTTGGTATATGAGGTCTGTGCAGACGGTGGTGGCGGCTTCAGCTACTTCCCTTCCTTGACTTGTGTTGTTTTTTACTTTGTCTACTAGTTCTTCTGACACCAGGTTCTTCCCAAGTTCATCTAACTTTGGTAATCGTCTATTTCTTATCAATTTTTTTGTTGCTTTATGGATCCTTGAGCATACATCCATAGACCTGGTGACCTCTTTGTCGGTATTATGTCCTATATGTTGGCAATGATCCAGTGCATACAAATCCATCTTCCTTTCCATCTTTGACGGTCGGTATAACTGAGGTGGTGCATATGGATTTTCTTCTATCCATATGTCTATGTCGATTATGCCTTCGCGAATGATATCATATTTATTTAGCTTCGCCTGTATTTGGTTGTTTTGATCAATGATTATTGTAGCTACATTTTGGAAGAGGTGCAAGTGAGCATACATATCGATGATGGCTCCTTCTAAATCATTCTTGTCTTTTTCAGCACTGATTTTGAAGCTTTGAAGGCTTCTTTCATCAATCTTGACTTGTTGAAGTCTTTCATTCAGCTCTTTGATCCTTGCATATTTCTCTTTGTTTTGCTAGCACAATATTCGTATGTTGTCTACATTAGAATTCATAAAAGTGGAGCCAACAATAGTTGTTTCTATAGGATCTTCTCTGACATCTTCCATCACGCTAACATGGGTGACTACCAAGATTGGTGCTCCTTCTGTTACTGGTACCTTCTTCACCTCCTCCTGCATAATCTTATCTAGTTTGCTATCATAGGTGAAGATTCTTAGGTTCAATACTTCACTCAGCTGAAATGGCTCCTAGAGCCTGAGTCCCAATCCATGGCCTAATAGATTTGTTTCTACACCAGTGGTAGACGAGAATGGAATGTTTGTTTACATGGGATGTGTGTCCCCTCCCCTTTCTTCTGCTTCTTTTTGTTTCCTTTCTTCTTCAATAGCTTTGTCGGCTGCCTCTTTAGCTTCTTTTTCATCTTGTTTTGTTGTTGCTTTTGATTTTATTTCTTTTGATGTATCTTACTTTTGTTTGGCCTCTCGATCTATTGTGGGTCTTGCCTTTGCTTCAACTTTAGATTTTGCCTTGTCAACCTCATTCTTTTGCTTCTTCTTTTCAAAATCGTTCTTCTTTTTTAAAACCTTCTCTTTGTCTCTCCTTATTTTATCAACTAGTACTTCTTCTTCTTCTTTCGCAGATATTGAGTGTGTTGAGATGGAAATGCGGGAGGATTTCTTAGCTTCTTCTTGCTTTGCATTCTTTATGGCTTATTCTCTTGTTTTTTCTTCGTCTACAATCCTACTTTTCAGTTAGCCACACTTGTTGAATATAACGTCATCATATGTTTGGGTATTCTAATGTACTTCTTCCTCTTCCCAAAGATATTTGGTATACTCCTAAGGTATACTGATCCTGCTGAAATTCTCTCTAACGGTGTTTTTTGGATCATGCCTCTTGTATCTCTCTTCTCCGAAGTGATAGGACAAGAGGGTGTTTACTTTTATTTGTGTCTATTTAGTGTTTTCAAAGAAATAATTGCCCACATACAATGGTAGTGGGGGGCAATTTTTTTTCTTCAACGGGTATAACATCCCCCCAACTCCATGTATGATCGTCTGATATGCCACCTCTTGGAGCAAAATCTTGTCGGGAATGAACCATGGAAGCAAATGGGGTGGTTTCTTCACATCATATACTATGATATAAGTATTGTACTCCATGAGGTACCAATCCCCAATTACTCTTATAACTTCCATGGCCTTGTCAGTCATGCATGGAGGAGGGTTGCAAAAGATGAACTCGTATAATGGAGCGAGAAAATGATTGCAAATCCTTTGGTACTCCGTACAGTATTTGTGTTCCCAAATAATTTTATGGTATATGTGGATTGTGAGGTCAGATGGTATCCAAATCCACCCCATATCAGGGTACTTATGATCCATGCACATGGTGTCCATGAGGTATGAGGACATATGGAAGCTCATGAAATTTTCAGGTTGCGCTTGCTTCACAGCGGAGATGGATGTATTGAGGTTCTTGGATATGATATCGTCCTAGTTGAATGAAATCACTTCATCTGTGCAATATTATATTAGAGTCATATATTATAGAGAGAATTGTGTTGCATCAGATTCCCCATACAATCTGCACAACATTGTTACCAAGTACTGGTAGAGTCTTCTCAATGCACTCGTGGGGTATCCACTCTTAGGTCTATACTAAAACTGATTATCTTCCCTATACCACTTGGGGAACAAGTCTTTAGGTGTGTACTTGAACTCACTAAAAAAATTACTATCCATCCTTTTGATCCCTTCTTCAATGTGATAGCACTTGGCCAAATTCTCGGGTCTAAATGAGGCTATGGGTTCTTTCCTCGCATTGCAGACATATCCGTCGTTTAATTTAGTGTTATTCAAAATCCATGAGATAGCATATGCATGGGGGAATATTGTTGGGTGTGCCTCTACTCTGAAAATATTAGATTTCTTGATATTCTTAAAAACTTGGAGTTCATCTAGATCTTCAACTTCGGTGGAGAAATTAGACTTTTTTAACAGATAATATACATCTCTCCACTTCAACATTTCTTTGTCCTTCTCTAGAAATCCTAATGTGTCTTCATACATATCTCTAAGGATTTTTGGCTCACCTTCCCTTTGCTCGGCACTTCCAGAAGCCTCGGATATGGATACCTTGCTTGTTGTTTTCTTTCGAGGTGACATGTTCAAACTTTCCAGAAGAGATGAGTTTAGTGAATATATTAAGATATAACATGTAATCTAATGAAATTAAATAATTTGAAATGCAAGAGGAACCATTGGGACTACTGTTGGGAAAAAATCATTCTATGAATATGCCCATGCAATGGTAGGCATGCTCGAGCCACTAGGTAAAAAAATTGGGAAGCAAAGGGTGAAAACCGAGCTTTGAAAGGAAAAATCAGAGGTCCAGAGATTAACTCCTGCAATGCAAATCAGAGGAGTTTGTATTAAGTGCTCCAATACATTTGAGAAGTTTCTTTAAAATGCTATGATCATCAAGATTAAGAAAAACTCCTCTAATGTGAGTCAGAGTAGTTAGCTCTAACTGTTCTGAAAATCCATCGGAAGAGTTTGTGTTTGAGCTCCCGAAAACTTATGTGAATCGATGAAGTTAACTTTAACTCCTCTGATTATATTGGAGAAGTTCACAGGAACTCATCCAATATGATCGAAGGAGTTAAAATTAAAGGTTCTGAGTGATTGAATAATGTGAAGCGATTGTTCGTGAATTTTTCGATTGCATAGAAGGAGTCAACAAGAACTCCTCCAATGTGGTTGGAGGAGTTAACTACAACAGTCCCTATGGAAAGAACCTGTTGTGGCAAACAACTAACCCCCTTTATTTTTCAAGAAAGTAAAGAGATCCCCTTATTAATTTTGGTAATGTCACCTTGATTTGTTTTTGGTTTTCTATTTCTAGTTTTTTTATGTCGTATTTGTCCTTTTGATGTTCTCATTATCTTCCTCTCTTTGATATCTTTCCATTGATATGATTTGTTTGGTTTGATTTTTTTATATAGTCATGTAAATATTTTGTCATTTAGGTGATTGGATTGGTTTTTATTATATCACAACAACTTGGTTAATTACTGATAGTAGTTTCAATGTGAATTCCTCACATTCACTTTGTTCTGAAACAAGATTATGAACAATATTTTTATATCATTCAATAATTAACATGTGATTATAAAATATGATTCAATTGGTTGATTTAAATTTGCCAACAATTGAATGTTTATTAAATTTTATGGAGTTAATTTCTTCAATTTGAGAAATCCAAAAATATAATGTCCAATATGGTATATTTGGAATATGTGATATCAATTAGATTTGATTTTATTAATTGATTTTGGTTAATTAAAATTTCGAGATCTTATAGTTCATCTTTTAATAGATTTTTTTTATTAATTTAATTTCTATTCGTTACAAGTGTCTATTACATATCTACATTTCAATTATAGTCTCCAAAATATGCCCAAAATAAGTCATTCGGTTAAAACTATTCATCTCTACAAGGTGTAATGCTTGGGCAACATCAAATGGAAAATAAGTATCAGTTTCAAGAGGCTACCTTCCAGTTTTCATTCTGAACAAATGGTGAGAATTTATTCAAACGGTTGTAAACCCACTACTGAAATAAGGTCATTTACCTTATCATTAAAATATTCTCCCATAATCTAAACCATTGGGGAGAAATCTTATCAGAAAGGAGGCGAACAAGATTTGATGTTACGACCACCTCACAAGAAGCCATTTTACAGGTCAAGTTCCGAGCGATCAGAAAGGAATTTTCCAAAACGGTCAAAAACCCACTTGCATAATGGGTCGATTTACTCATATCTCTAGTCGTTTCCTCAGAAAGTTAATATTTTGGAAGAAATCTTATCAGTAAGGAGGCAGAATTTCCCATATTTGTTGCTACAACCAGCTCACATGAAGCAATTTTGCAGGTCGATTTTCGGGTGATCGGTGAGGAATCTCTTCATATAGCTGAAAACCCACTTCAGAAACATTTCTATTTAGCTTATCCTAAAATTATTTGTAGATAGGTTAAACCGTTTGGGAAATATGATGCTTTTTTGTGTAGGCTCTGTCCATAATTAGCATTTTACAAATTTTGTAGTTGATTCTGTTCCGAATTTTTGTAGTAGATTCATGAGAAAGTTTTGACCCACTCAAGAGGGATTTGACCCGGTTGGAAATAATATACAAAAATCTGATTAATCTTGTGTAAGGGGGTTGCATATCCGAAACTTGAGGGCAAAAATTCTGCAGGAAGATACTTTCAATGGCACTATTGTAAGAGAGAGATCTTTTATGTAGAATAGGTAGAGTTTTGATCTCTAAGAGGAGAGGAATTTACATTATTGTAAAGCTGCTTCTTGAAGGAGTTCAGGACTCAGAGGGCTATATAACAACATCTGGATTCCATAATAATAAGTTTTCATTTCCTTTGCACTATTGTATTTGAATTGTTGGGTTGTTACTATTTCTTGATGTTATAGTTATTTTGGTTTGAATTATTTTTCCATTAGTGTATTGACAATTGATATGAGCACTAATGTTCATCTCATTTGTTTTATGTTGATGATTGTTTTGTTTAAATTTATCTTTGCAGGGTTGCATAGGATTTGAACCAAGATTGATTATGATTTCATGGAGATTAGTTTGTAATGACTACTAACTATTTATTAATCATTTTCAAACTTGTCTTGATTTCCTTTAAATTGGATTAAAATGAACTACTTCTTTTGTTCAATATAAATCTCACAATGAATTCATATTACATGATTGTATTTGGGTATATACATGAATATTTGTTATAATTGTTTGTCAGAATTATTTCATTGTGTATTTGTTTGAAAAACCTATGAATCCTTGAAGTATTTTGATGATTCGTTGGTCCATCTTAACCCTAGTCACAATTATAATCCTTCCCTCATCTTACTAGATACTCTTGCTCTTGATTAGGAGTAAGGCTATCCTTCTCATGGTTAAGATAGGTTTTCTTTTTGTTCACTTGCATTTTACAATTAATTTGCATTTGCAATTAGATTAAAACTCTTTTCATTCTTAAGTCTCCTTTCGTAGGAGCAAGCCTCATTGTGGCTAGACTGAGCCCTAATTTTAGTCACTTTAAGGGGATCATCTTTTCCAAAGTAATAACATACAGATGATTCCTTTCCCTTCAATTTGTTAATAATACTAATCTACTATCACAGAATAACAAGTTGAAGGTCTTATACATAGGCAGTTGTACATACAAGATAGCTTAGGCTAAATTAACCTTGGGCTAGTCTTAGGAGAAGGGTAACTGGACCCATAAACCCAGTCGGAATCACCATCCCAAACGGATAAGGGTTTAATTGGGACCCTGACCGGGTGATCTCCCCAATGTTGATTATGGTCATTTTTGTCCATCAATAAAACCCTAAGGGTTTCATAGGGAAAGGGTGAGGGTTTTTCTTAGCATTATGCGCTAGAAATAACTCCAGGTTTGGGTTCTGGTGGAGATCCTATTAGAAGGTGTCCTCAAAATTTGGAAATACAATGTAAGGAAATCTCCTATGCATACAAATCTGGGTGAAAAAACAATGATAATTGTGGGGGATATTAAGGGAAAGTTCGGATGTTAGTTAAGAGAAGGCATGCAAGGAGAAAAATGAAGAAAAAACCCTAACCCTAACCCTAACCCTAGTAAAATAAAAATGCAAAGATGCCATTACCTGGAAATATGGCGCCACGTGCAGGGTTTTTGACTAGTTGTGGGTCCAAACAAGAATGACTTGGTGCACTCTATGGGACTCTCTTCAACTCATATCCTTCGGAAATATAATGGAAAATACTTGCTAGTCATTTATATAGACCAAAAGGATTCTTGCATTAAATGTGTTTTCAGTGAAGTGGTTGAGGTCGGAAGACTTGTGAACAAGTTCTCTGATGAACATTAGAGAGCTTAGTGGAAATTCCTCTAATGTTCATTGGATATCCTGGGGGAAATTCCTCTTATGTGAATTGGAGGAGTTATAACTAACTCCTTCGATTCACATCGGAGGATTTATTGTTACCTCACGCGATGATTAAGGGAAATCGGTGAGGAGAAACTCCCCCAATGTGAATCGAAGGAGTTAAAAGTAACTCCTCCAATTCTCATTGGAGGAGTTAATATCAACTTTGTCAATTTCCTCTACTTAGCTTAAAAAACCAAAATCTCAAGTGCATCCCTTTTTAACATGATTTTCTAAGGTGGACAAGATTTCTTTGAGGATCTTAAGGTAGAGAGAGACCAAAGAAAATTTCTCATAAGCATAAAAAGAGGGGATCCATTTTCCAAAATCTATGCAGAATACAAAAATGAATAAGGAAAATGGAGGGTTGTAGTGCATGTCACAAAAAATGGTGACACAGTAGGAAAAGCCTTGAATCTATATAAGATGATGTCCACGTATATTTTAGGAAGGATTCCCTCATCATGAAAAATAATAAGAGAGAAAATATAGGTCCCATCGCTTGGATTTAGAAAGAACTGAGATGACCCAAAGAGGGGCGAGACTCTTCCCATGACCAGATCGCTTTCGAATTGGTTCTTATTCATATGATAAATTACTATAAGGGGGAGGTGAAGGTAATATAGTGGGAACGAAAAATCAAGAATGTCGAGAATACAAGTCATGGTGCATTTTTCTGGTGTTACTTCGCTACCATCGAGCATTTATAGCCCTGACGAAGTCACCTCGATGTCACTAGCCTTGCTTTGCTGCTAGTGAGCATCCATAGCCCCAACGAAGATACTTGCATGTCCCATGTGATCTGGAAATCCTTTCCCCAAGCCTTTACCTTTTTAATATTTGATTCTATTTTTCTTAGAGAGAGAGGTGGATGGGGGGATTTCATTTAACCTTTAAAGGCACCAGGGATGGCACTTGTGATAGTGAGATTTTCTAACTTGATTATAGANAAATCCTTTCCCCAAGCCTTTACCTTTTTAATATTTGATTCTATTTTTCTTAGAGAGAGAGGTGGATGGGGGGATTTCATTTAACCTTTAAAGGCACCAGGGATGGCACTTGTGATAGTGAGATTTTCTAACTTGATTATAGACGAGCAAACTTTTTGAGTTACAATTCCTCGTATACTGCAGACATATCTCCTAAATCATCTTCATTTTATCTCATATAGTGTATCAATATGTTGTTAAGTTGGGTCATTTGCTCTTTGTTGCTCTCCATTGTCTTTATGTATTGATGAGCTATGTTCCTCCACCAGATCTGACTTGTGACAGTGCTCAATAAGGTTTATATGTTTGGGGGATATGTGGCTTGAACACCATATCATAGATGTTAGGTTATCTACACCAGATGTGCTACGATTTAAGCATATGACTGGGACTAAGTTACAAGGAACTCAAAATCAGGATAGCATCTCTTAAGAAGGATAAAAAATATATATAATCAAAACATACTGAGAAACAATTAGGAAACAAAAGAAAATACAAAAAAAATAGCAAAATCAAAAATGAAAAAAATTATTTATGTACAAGTGAAAACAACCTCGACAGCTAGCTAATGTAATGTTTGAGGATTTGGCCATTAACAAGGAGGGAATCAACTTCCACCTGAAGGTTTTGTAACCAAAAGGTGCCTTGGCCAATTTTTTCTTACATGACATAAGGGCCAAGCCAAAGTTGCTAGAATTTTGAATGTTTCCCTTTATCTTCATGTGGATTGTCCCATTTGAGGATTAAGTCCCTAACTTGGAATTCTTTTTCACCAACAAATTTCTTATCAAACCAGCATTTCACAGTATGTTGGTGAGATTCAAACTTGCTTCTGGATTTAGTGCGGCTCTCTTCTAAACTTAGCAAGGTATTGATGCGTCGTTGAATGACGGGGCACTCTCTTCCTCGGGATTGTTGAGTAAGTTGCAGGGAAGGAAGATAAATATTTGAGGGTAAGACGACTTCTTTCCCATAAACGAGGAAATATGGATAATTTTCTATGGCAACCTTAAGAGTGATGTGATCATCCTAGAGGGAAATTTGATAGGGCATTGTGTCAATTTATTTAGTGATAAACCACGGTTCGTTTGAGGATACAAATTATGTTCTTATTCATGGACTCCGCTAAGCCATTTCCCTAAGGGTAATAATTGGCGGAATACTTCAAAATGATTCCTTTCTCTAATGCAAACTCAGATACTTTTAAATATGAAAAATAAGTTGCATTATCGAAGACTAGAGAGTTAGGAACTCTGAACCTTGTGATGATATTTTGTTCAAGAAAGCCAATCACTACATCTTCATTTACTTTTACCAATGGTATTTCTTCAATCCATCGTGTAAAATAATCAGTAGCATTCATAATATACATGTATTGTTTGGAGGAGTGTGGCTTAACCTCACTGATGATATCTATACCCCATTGCTTGAAGGGTTCTTCAATAGCAATAGGTTGGAGTGGAGTAGCCGCTTTCTGTTCTCTCCCTGCAAATTTTTGGCATGCTTCATAGCTTCTTGAATATGCATGTGCGTCCTTGAATAGCGTAGGACAATGATACCTAGTTCTTAGTACTTTGTGATTTGTTATGTCTCTCGAAAAATGACTGACAACAGGTTCATCATGCATATCCCTCAGGATATTGTCAACATATTTTTTCTCAAGGCATCTAAGTAACACCCAATCATAATTCTTTCTAAATAGAATTCCATGCAACAACTGATATTTCGTATATTTCAGCCTGAGTGCTCTCTTCTGCTTAGCATTAATGTAAACAGGGGTTGGGTTGTGTTGCAATTAATATTTGGGGTCATTATAGTATGAGCCCTCAATGGTTGGGACATATGGAACTTGTTGAGTGTACATCGTTGGTTCATCTTACCACCCATCCTCTTCTTGTTCTTCATCACTAGTACCTTATGTCACTAATTTCCATAAGCCTTGACCTTTCATGATATTGGCTATTTTAGATTCAAGATCGTATTATTTTAAGGTTGTTATCCAATTT